>SPJY01034554.1:231059-269578 GCA_005191435.1 Raddia distichophylla | reverse complement strand
CCCCCTCTCTGCCGTCCCCTCCCTCTCTCTCCGCCGCACCCCCCTCTCTGCCGCCCCCTCCCTCTCTCCCGTCGCACCCTCCGCCGCCCTCTCTCTCTCTCACCTCCCTCACCCTCTCTCACCTCCAGCGCCACAGGGGAACGACGACCTAGCGGCGGCGGCGATGGGACAAACTGGCGCGGTGGCGGCGGCTAGATCTGGCACGGCGACGACGAATCAGCGACCTGGCGGCGGCGGCTCCCTCCTCCTAGGTGAGTTCTCCTTCTCCTCGGCTTAGCTATCGGCCCCTACGCCTCCTACCCCCGAAACCCTAGCACGCCGCCATGCCGTTGGGATGAATTAAATTGATTATTTTGCCCAGATTATCAAATGAACCAAAACTCAATACGATTTCTCTTTCTTTCACGTTTCTAGGGCATGTATGATCAGAGACTTCCTTTATGTGTTTCTGCCACTACAAGTACAATGATGATAATTGTTATGGGCAAGGTTAATATAATGTCTTAATGGGTTCCTGCAGCAGATGGTCCTGTGCTTTAAATATGCTTGTGGAAAGATACTTGCGAATTTGTAATTGTCTCAGTACTGCACATCAAGGTAAAGGTGCTATGGTTCTACTGTGTCAGGGTATTTGTCGGTTTCCATTTGATCAAAAAAAAAATGTATTACCAGTTCTACGAGTTCTCCATATGCATATGATTAGAGCTCCGCATTGGTTACATTCTGTTCTAAAAAAATATTTGTTGTCTATGTGTAGATTTATATATAGCGGCACGGTGCTTTATGTAATTATATGGATTGTCTATTTAGTTATTAGGCATGAAAATTGTTTAAGTTTCCTCCTTGTTGATATCGGAGAACATTTTTTCTCTAAGAGTTTAATCGTCTCATTGGTGGTGCAGACCATTCCCCCCTTATATTTTCTTGCTCTGTGTTTGAATCAATAACAAAATGAACAGGAACTGCTAACTGTCTAAATCCACCTTACCTAAGGAATTTTAGCTCTCTTCTTTGTGTCTATGGAAATTATTTAGGGGCAGTTCAGGTGGTTGATTTGTGATCATTTTATAGGTGCACATGGAAGTATGCAACCATTGCGGATTGACTGTTAATTCATTCATATTGCCAATTGGCTCTTCATTGGTCATCTGCACTTTCTGACATTCAGTATATCACAGGTATTAATTTCTGCAAAATGCACAACTATGTGATACTATTAGCCATTTTCCAGTTGCTTCTTGATTTGCTGTAATGTTACTGTTGGACATAAAGAACTGACAAAATATTCTCTTTGCACTAGGTGACTATGGCTTCGGATCTATACAAAGTATGGATATCATCACAGTCTCACAGATTCATGGTAAACCAGGTGATAGACTGATGGTTTCTCATTTCCTCCAGATGTTAAGTTTCACTGGATTCTTCCTCCATGAATGCAAGCCATGTGCTACTTCAGGTAGAGTTTTACTTTTTATTTAAAAAAGACCTTCCATACATAAGGCACCGCCTCATCTCTTTGGAGGTTGGTCAAAAATACGGTGTGCACTGCTATGTATGTGTTATTTTTAAATATTAACTTTGTCTAACACACATAATGAAAAGAACAACTGATTTAAATTTCTTTACATTTTCTGAATTGTGTCTGGGCACCTACCCTTCTTTCTGCACACATTATTTTCTATATATTAAAATATTGTAATCATTGTTTCAAGGGACAATGTATTTGGGAAAAAAATGCATGACAAGTATACTCACCTCCTCTTTTTTCATCAAGCAATCTTATTGGCATGTACGAAATGACATCCCAACCAACGGATCTGGACCTAATTCATCGTTTTTGGCTTACTATTTTTTGAAGTATAGCTCATCTTTTACAATACATCCTTTGTCGGCAGAAAGTATGATTCTTTCCCAGAACTGTAGCGGCATGCCCCATGGCAGGCTTCTTTTCAGGTAAAGACTCGATCGATCTATGTCATGATAATAAATATTGTCATGATGATGACTCTATTAAGTGTAGGTCCATTTACAAAAAAACTTTCCTCGCTGCTGTTAACTAATATGAAATTCTTGGTACAATGATATAGTTTTATTTTTCAATGCATACATGTAGGTTATGATCATGTCATTTAATGATGCAATGATATTTGAGAAATTGGACCAAACATTATACCACTTCGATCTGTTTCATGTTGCCTCTGTTTCTATTACCAACATATGATATTGCTGTTCACATATTTCTGATGGCGAATATATCAATCCAACCTGACCATTTGTTTGCTAAGAGAACAATATCTTTCATACATTTTCACTTCAGTTCAGGATGCTTAATTTTGAGTTGATTGCACTATTGTTTAAATTTTGACTTTGATTGCAGTATTGTTAATTATTGGACTCAAAAGCAATATATCAGAAATAAAAATGAGCTAAATCCAATCCTTAATGAGTTATTCAAATTATTGTAGGTTACAATTTTAATCTGACATGGGTTGAGCAACATGATGGCGGTGAATGGACCTATCAGCACTCTTCGTTGGGCACCTTGTATAGGATCGCTAAACACAAAATGAAGTTCAGCATGACCATGTGCCCCATGTATTTTCAGAGGGTATCACACATCATCAGACAAGGTTGACTATCTTTGAATTCCACCTGGTCTGAGAACACATCGTAGGAAGTAACTGGTCCCTTTCTTTGGCAAACAAGGGAGCAGTACTGATACCGTCCAAGGTAGTTCTTTTGTATGACTGTGTAACCTACTATGAAATGTGAATAAATGTTTCCCGATGAACAACCTCTTGGTTCATGTTGTTTGCACTTTTGAGGAGAGGGTTGATGGCATGCAAAAATGCCTGCCTATACTTTATTAAATTTCTTTAACATACATATTTATATATAACGCATGATTTGTATGTTTTGCCGGAGCTAAAATCCTTGGATGGTATTCTTTTGGAATGTCGTTGTTAAAACCCATTATGTCATGATGATATATTTTCGGAATTAATGGTTTACAGTATTATTAGTTTTTTTATCATATCTTGTTATTTTATGGTGTTGATATGTATAAATTAATGAGCTGCTAAAATAAATGTTTAAAAACTTAGAAATTATGACACACTGTGGTGTTGGTGATCAAAAAACTTTATGTCAAATAATGTTGTAAAATATGTTTTTATTTTTCATTCATGTTTTCTTCCCTTTCCTTTAAACGTCCGTAGCAAAGCATGGATTGATGGATAGATTATTTCCAATGCTTGGATCCGACCGAACGATCTAAGCAACATCACGTCACGTGCTATACTCTCGATCTGAAATGATCTCACATATAATGTCTTTCCTGCAATCACCCTTCATGCTTATATTATTTTTTGTGAATTATGTTTTTCTTTCATCTTTTATGGTCCGTGGCAGAGCACGGGCATTGTAATAGTAATGTATGAAATGCTTTGGACTAAAAGGTGTCGTATTTTTATTTAAGTTCCCTTAAGTTTTTGGTAAACCACACACGATCTTAATTAATGGGGCTTTCGTCTAATACAAGTATACTCGATAATATTTTACCTCTGTAGGTTTTCTAACATCTACATTTTTTTCCCAACTTAGTTCTAGTTTTTAATAACAAGCAGATCGTTTTGATTTACTCCCTACATAGAAAATATTGCGTAGGCTCACTAATTACTTACTTAGAGGAAACCTATGAACGGTGCTTAGGTTAGTAGTCTTATAAGGTCTCTAATATCCCTTAGTATTAATCATAAATTTTCAGGAATAACGGTGTCCATAGGTTTTTAATAGATTATGAAACCCTATCGTAAAATAAGAAAAGGTTGTTACTAGGTGTAATATAATTTTATTATTTCAAATATTTCCTCTATATTTATTTATTGTGACATGTTCCTAGGTAGCAAATCCCCGAAGTATTGGTGTATTTAGGGTTATACAGATGACATATGATGACGACACTTCGTCGGATTACTCTCCTAAAAATAAATTGAACTAGTGATGGCCTTTTCTAAATTCCTCTAATAACCAGGTATTATCTAGGCCTTATGTCAATTGATTATAATCTTCTAGGTTCAACACCTATCTTTATTAATAAAGAATTCACTAATCTCTTTTATTATGTTTTACCTAATTATTAATTTAGTAAACTTATTTGGTCAAGAATTACCCTTTTCATAATTTTCTCTAGTTATTAGGGTACTTGTATACCTTGTGGTATTTTATCAAGATTTTATAAAGTCGATCTCCCTATTTTATAATTAAGGTTGTCTTAACTCTATTTTTACCCTTTTCTAAATAAGAAGTGGCATATCTCAACATTAATAGTGACTAAAAATAATTGCAAAAGGTGATTAAATATTTTTATAAATTCCAGATTGGCCACACCCATTTATTCAAATTTTTCTAGAAATTTTGGAAACCCCTAGCTATTTTAAATAAATATATAACTATTTCTGTATTTAGGTAATTGGTTAAATTGGTGGAAAAATGGTTAAGTATCTTCGGGCCGAACCAGCGAACGATGCAGGCCCAAAATGAAATCGGCCCACGGCCCATCCCACGAGCGCACCGTGCCAGCCAGTGGCGAAGACGTCAAAGACGCATTTCCGCGAGGCGCATTCACACGAAATTGGCGTCGCGCCTGGAGACGCTTCTACATAACCCGCATGGTGGCCCATAGGCCCACCTGGCAGAGACACGACGCCGCGGTTTTAAACCCAGCGTGCGAGGGGATACACTGACTAGTAGGGTCGCATGTTAGCGAACCAGTTACATGTGAACGCACGAATCTTGGCGCAGAATCGATGGCTCGTGGTTGTCGTCAACCTTTGGAAGGGTGACGTGGCCAGCGGTGACGCTACAGCCCATCTACGGTCGAGAGTGTTCAAGGACTACCACCTACAGCTCCTATGGGTCCTAACAATGCTCATGCCGGAGCCGGAGATGGCCGGACGCGGCGGCGCGACGAACGGCGGCGGAACCAAGAGCTCGCCGGTGTCATCGAGCCACAACATGGATCTACAGGCTACTAGAGGAGGCGGGGAGCGAGAAGGGGTATTGGAGGTGCTCACCGAGCTCACGGCCGAGTGTGAGGGCGAGCAGAGGTGGTTGTCGACGATGAGTGGCGGTGAATCCGAAATAGGGATGGTACCGGCACGGCACCTCCGGGCAGCTACGCTGAAATTAGGCGATGGGAAAGGTTAGGGGTGAGGCTCGGATGCTCGGGGAGCGAGGGACTGGTCTTTGGCTCACGGATTGGACAATATTGCCCTCAGCGTCGGAGTGGATAAAATTTGGGGAAAAGGGGAAATGGTGCCGATGGGGGTGTTGTTCGATTTTATAGGTGCGGCGAGGGGGGTACGGGTCGGTGGCCCACTCAGCGCCGCGTAGATCAGAGGGGCACGGCGACAGGACGCGAGCGGCGCGGGCAGAGCCAAAGCGACGTGCAACGCGACGGCGAGGGTTGTGGCGCGGCGCGGTGATGATGGCGCGAGTGGTGAGTGGCACTACAGCGTCATGAGTGGTGGAGCAGAACAGAGTAGAGCAGAGCCGGGCAGGGCCACTCGGCAGGGAGGGCGAGATAGAAGAGAGAGAGAGAGAGAGAGAGAGAGAGAGAGAGAGAGAGAGAGAGAGAGGCCCACTTGGCAGTATAAAATTCAAACAAAATTCGAATTTCAACCCAGTTTTTAATTTGACCAAATTTTTTTTTATTTGCCCAGAATTGGGGTGTTACAACCTGCCGTGCTCACGGAATTTCAGGAGATTAGGAATTAGGGCCATCCAAAATGTTCGATTTTGCATCTTCCTTGCAAGAACGTGGAGTGAATTGAAGCAGGTAGTTTCAGCTCTCGAAGATGGGTCAGGGTATACTCGTATAGCGCCTACATACTATATGCCAAGATCCTTGCTCGTTCCATACAAGATTGAATACATATTTACATGGATTTTGATTGGTTTTTTTTTTCGTCGATCAATTTTCAGCCCTTTGGCCAGGTCCAGCTTTCCAGGATGGTGATCTTATTCTCTTCGGTGAGATGAATTTCATAGTCTTCTCTGATTTTTTTTAATGGTCTTCTCCGATTATTCCGGTGTTAATTACGTACTGAAAAGCGCTGTACTTCAGTGAAACAATTGACATCTTGCCACCTTGAAGATTGGCATAGGTGGATCTGGTTGAATAATATACAGAAAAATAGAAATTGGAATAATATGCGCCATCCGACGGAAATTACAAAAATAATCGGCTTTCCGCCATCGGGGACGGCAAAAGCGGCGCTTCCGCCACGCCGCGTGCCTGGAGCCGGCTTCCGCCATGCCAGGTGGCTTCCGCCATCCGGGGTGGCCAAAGCACTCAAGCGAGTGGCTTTGGCCACCCGGCATGGCGGAAGCGCTCCTATGCCGCCACGTCGCCGAGCCGGTCCTCCTCGCGCGCGGGCGGGGCGAGTCGTCCGCTGCGGCACTGAAATCGACGAGATTCGATTAATAAATTTTTCCCGCTCTGTTGTAAACGTGCTTAAGTTGGTAATACATCATTTTATGTAAATGATAAATAGATAGCTGCAATAATATAGTTAAAAATATTATATTTACATGAACTATTAGCGAAAAAATATAATATTGGAAAAGAATTAGAGAAACTAGATTAAAAGAGAATGATAAAAACTTATTTAATTAAACTGTGTATTACAGTTAATCAACCTGATACTTTAACATTTTATGTCAATTATAAACGAATATTTTAACAACGAATAACCGGATACCAGCAGCGTCTTTTTGCAGCTCACGCCAGCCCATGAATGATTTGCAGCGAGCCGGAATCGGGGCAATCAGGAACACGGTTCAATGGTGCACAGTCTGCAGTGGCACGCAGTCCAACGCAGCAGCGAGCGGGAATCCGATGTAGTTAGCACGGTTTTCTCCACGTCGTATGGCGGAAGCCAGCGGGCACGGCTTAAGCCATTCCAGACGGCGGAAGCATGATTCATTTAACTTGTTAATCTAGAGAACCGGAGATTAAATAATAAAAATTCAGATTACAACATACAAGCAATGGCACGCGTGATGCATAAGACAATCTACCGTAGTAGTGCATCATATCTAAACCTACATGCCTTAGGAGATTTAAAAACATAGTTGTCATAAACGATAACCATACTACTGGGTGCAGCGGGGGTATTTCCCCTTCGCAAACGCGCTAGGTCCTGCATCCCTGGCTCTAGCAGCCCTCTCGCGCTTTCTGGCACGGTCTGCCTCACGCTCATTGAACTTTTATGTCCCGTGCATACCTAGAGATCGGATTATTTTCTATCTTTGTTAGGAAAATACCACTCTTTAAAAAAACGCTAACGGTGAGCTCGTAGAAGAAGTGCAGAACAAAACGACGTAGAACTGGCACGTGCGTTAATTGCTCTGCATATAGCATTACTTAACGAAGAGTTTTTGATGTACGTACCTCCTCCGGTACGTGGTGCTGCTGTCGGTGAAGTAGACGTCGCCGGTCCTCTGGTCGACGTCGAGCCCGTTGAGGAAGTTGAAGGGCACGCCGCCGGCCTCCGCCGCCACCACCTCCGCCTGCCCGCCGAGCGCCGGCACCCTCAGCAGCCCGAGGTACGCGTCGGCGACGTACAGGTCGCCGGACTCGTGGTGGAACTGCAGCCCCAGCGGCCGCCCGCACACGCTCTCCGGCAACACCAGCTTCTTCTCCGGCGAGCACATCCCCACGCTCCTGCACGCACGCCACGTTAATTACTGCACATCCATGCGTGGCTAGGCTACGCCGGCGACCGATGCTCGTGATGGCAGCTTACTTGTGCCTGGAGTTGTAGGCGAAGACGGACCAGCCGAGGCGGCGGCCGCGCCACCGGAGGACGCGGCCGTCGGAGACGCCGGCGTAGGGCCCGCCGCCGCGGCGGTCGAAGGCGAGGCTCTCCGGGCCAGACACTGGCGGCGGCAGCGGCATGACGGCGAGGCCGGGGTCGTCCATGGACTTGGTCTCGTAGGGCGCCGCCGCCGGCACGCCGGCTGCCGACGACGCCATGAGAGACCGGAGGATCAGAAGCACGAGGAGAGAAGAAGCCAAGGAGCACGCCATGGCCGGTAGGGGTGGCAGCACTGGCAGGAGCGCGCGCAGTGCTTTGATTTCGGCTTGACAGTGCGTGTGTCAGGTGCATTTTTATAGAGATTACGTACGTGCCAGCTAGGGTAATACTCCTCTAAAAAAATTTGAAGTAGGACGCACGCGTCAGGAAATGGAATTTTTGTAACGATTTACCATGGGTGATGGGTCTGTTTATTACAAAATAGACGCCTAAAATTTGAATACCAAGCGACTGCAATTTTTTAAAGTAACCAAAAATTTGTAACCATGAGAGCATCTCCAATAGTCCATTTATCCCACCCCTAAAACACTATAAATGTATGTGTATCGTATAACTTCGTATAATGTATGCTATACGAAGTTATTACGAGTTACTAGAAGAAACGTTATATTTCGGTGGAAGTTTCGGCGCCTGCACGTTTGACCAAATTGTAGGCGCCTGCAAACTAGTCTATCCCTTAATTTTGTGATCGATTTGACATTAGGCGATTCAGACTTATTTAACTCTTAGTTGATTTTCTGAGCCGTAGATCAGATATAAAAAATCCAACGAAACATTTAGGTACATAAGAAAATCGATTGAAAGTTAAATAAATCTCAGTGGCACGATGATTAGCAAAATTGTTAATTTTAGTCGTGGAATTTCTGGTCCCAGAATCCCAGTTGATTTCGATACCGAGGCTAAAATAGCACGTGTGGTAAAATGAATCAAATTGAGCCAACTGTTTGGGCGAATCAATTTGTCCTGCGGTTTCTAGTTCTGCCATGGTGATTTGTTTGATTCATTTGGGGATAAAAATGGTATGGATAATTTCCGACCGTTCGATCGTCCGAACTAACTCGGATAGTGATTTGGATAATGTTGTGGATATCCGAATCCACGTAGGCGGATGACGGATACAAATAACATCCGATGGATATTATTCGAGCTTTTCTTAGACAATATCCGAGGATATGACATTATCTAAACAATGAAGTCCATCTATAAACCATCACCACTATACTTTTATAAGATCAATGACTAACACTTAATTATAATGGCCAGATGTATGTTGTTTTTCTTTATTGGTACAATATTTACATACCAGCATTTCCATGACATGACCATGAACTTGGTGCACAAAGAGATAACTAAATGTGTATTTATATGCTTATTTATCTAGTATATGTGTCGCATATTATTCGAGAGAGTATCTGTATCCGATCCGTATTTATAACCGATATTATTTGTATTTGTATCCGATACTATCTGTATCTAAATTCATATCCGATATAACCATATGGATCAAATGCAATACAAGTGGTTCCGATCCGTATTTGATTCGTTTCATCCCTATTCAACTGTAGGGTACAAACTTAACGGGCCAGCAATTTATGAATTTGCACGCCAAAGAAATACCCAGAAAAGCAAAGGTGAGAAAGTAGCAACATCAACCAGGTTTCAGTTCGGCATAACAACAAGCTCAAGATACAACAAGGAGTCAAGAACTCTGCAGTTCGTCGTGTATAGGCAGACGGTAGTACATACAGTTTACAGAACACACGATTCTTGTAAGAAAATCATCCCCTTTCCAAGAGCCGGAGGAGCCAGCAGAACGGAAGCTACAGAAACAGTCAAACAGAGGCACTGGAGTGGAAGAAGCTGCAGAGAAGGAGAAGGTTGCCGGTCGGGTCGATGCGCGTCAGAGCCTCAGAGGGAGATGAAGCCTTCCTTGACGAAGAGGGCGAAGAGGAGGACGACGAAGCCGGCGGCGATGCACTGCGTGCTGGACACCATCGTCTGCTGGTACGCCAGCAGCGTCACGGCGGCGCCCACGCACCCGATCAAGAACCCGCTCAGGTTCCGGTCCATTCCGCCGCCGCCGCAGCCGATTGGCTCCTCGCTCTCGCGCCGCTCTTCCTCTCCTTGCTCGGTGCTGTGCGGTGCTTGCTGTTGCCGTGTTGCGTGTGCTCCTTCGAGGGCGACTGGGCGAGGGATGGAGAGAACGGCGAGTCGGCGAGGTCAACGGCTTTGGTGCCGACGAGAGGGCGCGGGGCTAGCTTATGGAGGGTTTGGAAGGTCGTAGAGTCGTAGACTCGTGGGCTCGTGGTTGTCGTCTTCGGAGCGGGGAAGCGTCATTGGCGGCTCACACATTTGACATTTCAACACTGCTGTGATTTTTTACCGTGCTATTTTGCCCCTTTCTTTCTCTTTGCGGAGGTAAAGGTGTGCGTGAGTGCGTCGTAAATTGCCTAAGTATTCTACGCCCTATGAAGCTACGAGGATCATATTAAGACTAATTTGTACTCTTGCATGGTTGCCTTTCTCTGTCAGTTTTTTCTTCTTTCTTCCTTGCAACCAGTGCATGTCGTATAACTTCGTATAATGTATGCTATACGAAGTTATTACGCATCAGTTTTTTGCAGGCGCCGGACACCAGTGCTAAAAGTTCCAGTCTTCTAAAACATTTCTTCCGGTGAATAGAAATATGGAATAAACAATATAAATTTAGTGGAACTTTTAGTTTTTTGTTTATTATTATTTTTTGTTTATTATAGGTTTATTTTTGTTGTTTTGTTTATTATAGATTTATTTTGTTTTCTGTTTATTATATATTTATATTGTTTTTTATTATATATTTATTTTGTTTTTTGTTTATTATAGATTTATTTTGTTTTTGTTTATTATGTATTTATTTTTGTTATAGCGAAACTGCGAAATCGTGTTGGCGCTAAAAGTTTCAGTAAATTTGTACTGTTTTTCCACCTTTTCAGTTACTGGAAGAAACGTTATATTTCGGTGGAAGTTTCGGCGCCTGCACGTTTGACCAAATTGCAGGCGCCTGCACGTTTGACCAAATTACAGGCGCCTGCAAACTAGTCTATCCCCAAATATAAAAGCTATATATGGTAGTGATACACGTAAAAGACGTGATGCACATTCATTTGCAGAATTATATATATCACAAGTATATCCATTGCTTTCCCTTTTCTCTCGACTGCTATTTACGCATATCAGATATATGAACAGCGATCTGCCTATCGACAGAGTCCCGTGCTATTTCGAAGTATGAGCTTCGCAAATACTCATCCGACTTGCTGAGAGAAAGCAACCTCTCCGAGGCTGCAATGGTGGATGCCTGGCTTGACGTGGAGTCCCAAACCTTCGACGTCGCCATGGCGGCAATCACCTTCCAGTGCTTCATCGTGCCTATTTTCATGGGCGGAACAGCTGACCTCCAGATTGTCACGGAGAACCTCGAGAAGCTGAAGAGGGCGCTTGAAGTTTACGAGGCGCGTCTATCCAGGTGTAGGTACTTAGGCCCTGTTTGTTTGAGCTGCAGCTTCTCTAAAAGCTGCTTCTGGGAAAGCCACAAAAAACTAGCTTTTGAGAAAAGCTCAAATCACAGTACAAATTGGGTGGCTTTTGGCTTCTTTGAAGTGGGTTTCAAAAGCTGGCTGTTTATTTGAGCTTCTGACTTCTGAGGCTAAAAGCTGGCCAGAAGCTCTGGGAACTTCATTAGCCTGGCAGATTTGAGCCACTCTCCCATGGTTTACTACCTGCTGGCTACGCCTCATGCGTCGGTGCTTGATGCATATCCCCATGTCAAGGCTTGGGTCGCTGACATGATGAACAGGCCGAGTGTTAGGAAGGTCATAGATCTTATGAAGGTGTCATAATTCATAAGAGGAGTTGTTTTCTTTTCTGAACAGTAATTTACATGCTTTCGAGAACATGCTGTTGGACTCTGTATCTGCGCCACCTGTTTGTACTTCCGAATTGTTTGCTTTCAAATAGAATTCTTTGGGACCGATTTCTTTCTAGAAAACCATTGCTTGATTTGGAAGATTTCGTGGATGAATAGGAGAGAAGATGACCAGGAGAGAGACAGGGGGTTTGAAAATTCTTGACTCACCCAGATCTTTTTCCTATTCTCCCCTTTTAGTAAGATGTACGTTTTACATTTTAACCCTTACGATGTTGCCTATTTACATCACTTACACCAACACCCCCTCAAAATGGGTCAAATACATCATATGGACCCATCTTGCTACAAAAATCAGAAAAGACTTCTCTGGTAGCCCTTTAGTAAGAATATAAGGAAGATACATATGGCAAACAAATTGTTCCTTCATCAAGTTTCCCCTTGATAAAATGACGATCAATCTCAACATGCTTTGTTCTATCACGTAGGACTGGATTGTTGGCTACATTGATTGCAGCCTTGTTATCACAGTAAAGCATCAATGGCCTCCACTTATATAGCTTCAGTTCACTAAGTAAGATTCGCAGCCATAGGAGCTCACACACTCCATGGGCCATAGCCCGATATTCTGCCTGAACTGTAGACCGAGCCACAACAGTTTGCTTCTTGCTACGCCAGGACACAAGATTTCCCCCCAACAAATATGCAATATCTTGATGTAGAGCGTCGATCATCCAGAGATCCACCCCAATCGACATCGGTGCGACATTCTACTTGCAACCCAGATGAGAATATAAGAGACCCTTCCCTGGGCTTCCTTTGAGATAGCACAAAATTCTCACTACTAGAAATCTAACTTTTGCCGAGTGTGAAGAGCAATTACCTATGAACCTTCGGTAAAAGTTAAGGTGGCCGACGGTGCATACTTTCCCTAGTGTTAGAAAAAAATGGTCGGCTATTAAATGTTTTACCGGGAGGACGCAACAATAACCGACGGTTTCTATGAAACCCTTGGCCACGGTAGAACTAAAACTCTCGGCCATCTAAAAGAAACCCTCGGTCATCCGATAGTTGAAATAAAACCCTCGGTCATTCATGGTGATGGCCGACAGTTAAAATAAAACCCTCGGCCATTTGAGGGAACCCTCGGCCATTCAAGGAAATGACCGATGGACCGACTCCCTCTTGAGCCACACGCCTCGCTTACTCCCCGGTAGTCGTTCCGCTACTCCGGCGAGGTGGACTCCGTCACCTTCACACCGACTCGAGAGTAGCCACACGCCAAGGCCTACTCCCAAGCCCACACCTCCAAGAAGAACACCGTCTTCAAGAGTAATAAGCCCGAATCGCCTCGATCATGCCAAATCAAAGGACTTCCATGAAGCTCGGTTTGAAAAAAGGTAGGTGGTGGATGAATTGATGGAGGAATGGCTCTAGAACACCCCTAAGATGAGTAGGTGATGGCTATGGGTGAAGTGGAGCAGCAAACCTCAGTTATGGCTGCCTACCTATGTCAATAAATACCCCTAGGAGAGGAGCTAGTCATTGGAGCTCAGGAAGGCTCCAAAAACTAGCCGTTACAGTACCGTCGGACCCAGTCCGATGGCTGCAACTAGGCCTCGAATACGGTTGACACACACACTGTCGGACCCGGCCCGACGGAGCTATAGCGCAAGAGCTCAGTCACTGTCGGACTCGGTCCGGCGGCACCGAACCCAGTCCGACCAGGAACAGAAAAGGATTTTCTAGGGTTTGGACTCCAGACCCGGTCCGATGGTGATCGGACCCGGTCCGACGAGCGCTGAAAAAGATTGGTTTAGGAGATTTTCAACGGGTTTGGATCTTTAACTCTTTGTGGATGGCTTGAGGGCTAGGACAAGAAGAGACTTGGCAAGATCGAAACGTTTAGACCCCTCTTGAAGCTTGGGCGACAAAATAAAGACCTAGCTACTCCTAAACCCTACACATGAACTCTTCGCTCGCCCGGTCATGCTTAGATTGTCTTGAAGCAGCTCAATTTGTCGCCGATGCCTCGTTAGGGTTCCATGAAATGTCCAAGAACCCCCTATCGCAAAAGTATACGTCATCAATGCCACTAAACGAATTAGGGCTCAATGATGCTCACAGACTTGCCAAACTTATCGCAAAGACAATATCTGGTCAAGTATGAGATAGATATATTAGTCTGCCAACTAACCTTTGATACCTCTCCTTGTCCACTGACTCTCCAAAGTTAGAACCCAACCGATGGTTCTGTTCAATAGGAGTAGCTGCAGGGCGAGATCCAAGCATACATGACTCTTTCAATAGATCCATGGTATATTTCTTCTGTGAGAGAAATATGCCTTTGGGCCCCCGAGAGACTTCCATGCCTAGGAAATATTTTAGATGTCCTAGATCTTTACTTCAAATTCTTGTGAAAGATGATTCTTCAAGCATGGAATTTCTTTAGTGTCGTCTCCAGTAATCACAATATCATCAACATACACGATTAAAATTGTTATTTTTTCTTGATTATGTTTATAGAATATGATAGGATCAACATTGCTTTGGAGACAACCCCTTTTCACCATAGCATGTTTGAATCAATCAAACCAAACCCGTGGTGATTGCTTCAGGCCATACAATGAGCGATGAAATCTCTACACTTTTCCATGGGTTTGGCTTGTCTCAAATCCTGGTGGGATATGCATATAAACTTCTTGTTGGAGATCACCATGAAGAAAAGCATTTTTTAACATCTAGTTGGTGAATATTCCAATTGAAAATAGCCGCACATGATATTAATGTTTTTATTGAATTCATCTTGGCCATAGGTGCAAAAGTTTCCTCATAATCAATCCCATTAGATTGTGTACATCCTTTGGCTACAAGACGAGCTTTATATCTTTCCACCTTCCCATCAGGTGTATGCTTGACTATGAATACCCACTTACAACCCACAGGTTGCTTACCTGGTGGTAGCTCAACGAGCTCCCAAGTCTTATTCTTCGCCAACGCCTTCATCTCCTCAAGCATAGCTACCTTCTATTTTGGATCTTCCTTCGTTGTCTTCCAGTCATTCGGAACAGTTGTGAAATCAAGAGAGACAATAAAGCTATGGAAAGATGGACTACAGTGTTTGTAAGATATGAAATTAGCTATATCATGCTTATAGCCGACATAGTCTTTAAGACGTGTTGGAATTTGAGAGGATCTAGATGGTTTCCTCAAGGCAATAGGCAAATCATTTTGTTCCAACATGTCAACAAGAGTGTCAGGCAGAGAGTTCATGCCTGGGCTAGGACTTGCATGAGGCCTCTCTCTTGGAATGAAGCTGGTTGAGTTTCGATCACATCTTGTATGTCTCATGATAAGAATTATTGGTATCACCATTACTAGCACTTACTTGACTCTCCCCATGACTATAAACTGATACACATGATGAAAGAACAAGAATAGGATTTATTACTCTATTGTCACTCTCTCCTCTTGTTGCACTTCATGTGGAGTTAAGCTGAAGACAGTATCATTTGTGGGACCATAGTAAGGTTCATTCTCACGAAAAATAACATCCGTACTTAACAAAAAAGATGTTCAATGGGACACCAACACTTATACTCCTTTTGGGAATATGGATATCCCACAAAAACACATTTAATAGCTCTAGGATCAAGTTTTCTCACAGAGTTTCGATAATCACGAAGAAAACACAGACACCCAAATACTTTTGGTCTAACAATAAAATCATTATTTCCTAACAGACACTCAGGAGGAGTCTTATGTTTTTGAATACAAAAAGGCATACAATTTATTAAATATGTTGCAGTCTTCACTACCTCTCCCCATAAAAATTTAGGAACATTCATTATAAACATCAAAGAATGAGAAACTTCAAGCTCTTGGTTAATACCATTAGAAATAAGGAATGACCCTAGCTCTTGGTTAACATACTCTTTAACATTATCAAACCTAATACACTTAATTATTGTTCCAAATTGATTTTTAATAAGTGCATAAAGGTCCTTGAAGATGAGCAGTATCATTTTTGTGTTTTAGCAAGTAAAGCTAAGTATACCGACTATAACAGTCAATAAAAGTAACAAACCATCGATGCCCAAAAATAGTGTTAACTTCACATGGTCCCCAGACATCAGTGTGAATAATCATAAAAGGAACATTGTTTCTTAATCCTGCACAAGGATAGGTACCTATTGTATGTTTGGCTTGCCCACAGGCATCACATACAAGAGATTCTTTTAAGCATAACTTTAAAATTGAAGGATAAATACGAGATAGTGTAGCAAAAGAAAGATGTCCATGTCTACGGTGATAGAGCAATAACTCTTGGTTTGGAGACAAGCAAGTTGTAAAGCAACTTCATCACTTTCATCATCAAGATAGTAGTAGAGTCCATCACGCACGGTCTCAGGCCCAAGTATTCTCCCTGTCTTGAGCTCCTGAAAAACACAATGCTCAGGATCAAATAGATATTGACAGTTTAGAGATTTAGTAATGGAACTTACAGATAGAAGATTAATAGGAAAATTTGGTACATGAAAGACGGGTGATAACGACAATGACTTAGTGCATTGGATAGATACACGAGATATAATAGGAATTGTGGATCCATTGGCAACACAAACCATGTCCTTACCTGAGCATGGGTTATAAGAAGTGAAAAGATTCGAGGTTTGTGACATCCTCTATTTAGTCGTATGTCACTTGTATTTTCAAAACCCCAAAAATAAAATAAAATAGAATTGTTATATACAAAACCCTAGAAAACCTTTTAGGAAAATTCTAAAAAAATTCCAATAAATTTTAGAAGCCATCATTTAGCTACCCTCCAAATTTCAAGTCCAAAACCTAAGGCTAGTTCCGTAAAGAGCTGCCGTTCTGCCGAGAGCTCGTTAAACCCATGAAATGATGAGCGTGGCGCACACTCACTTGGGCTTGATTCTCATGCAAAACCTATTTTGCAAAACTTACACGTTAATTGTTTTATTTACTTTCCTCATGCATGAAATGATGGGACAGGTTAGAGTCCTATTTATTCACACTGAGTCATCAACCCTATGAATTTAGCCATTTATTGTTGCCTTAGTTATTTTCTTAGACTATCCTTGTGAATAGATGGTAGTGCTCGTAGGTTATTAGTTTTTAGGTTATTCATTTATTTAATCTTGTGACTTGGTATGATTTGAGGTGCTGAGTTAATTTAATAACCTAATAAACTAAAACCTACGTGGCGTGTTTGACTAAAGGTGGCAAGTCGGGTGAATATGTGGAATGAGGATTGTGGTGGAGGTAGTCACCTTGGTATAAGGACCATTGACGTGTGCCTATCCGGCCAAACCATACAAGCGCAACGATAAGTGCTAGCTCTAGCATTTCGGCCAACATGTGCTAGTCCTTGCTTAGTAGTTAGGGAAAACTGTTAACACACTTTACTTTGAAAAGATTGGGTTGCTGTCCGTTGGCTCAAGAGGGGGACCTGAGATGTCGAAACCTTAGAGGGGGTATCGGTGTTAACAGAAGGAACTAATGAATCGCCTTGTATCGTTACTTGGTCTGGACTCCAAAGGAAGAGCTAAGATGCAAAAGTACCACTAGGCTTATGGGTAAAGTGTGCTACACTGCAGAGGTTAAAACTATCATGATAGCTGTTCCCACGGTCATGGGAGGGAAGGAAGGTCGTACATGGTAGTATCATCTGTTATCTAATAACCTGATGGGTTATTTGGTTGGAGTTATTCGATGCTTGTGCAGTTCTGCAGAAGGGCTTTCGAAGCCAAGCTCTGTGTGTTTACTTTGGGAATCTATTCATTATTAATTGTTCAAAAAATGCTTTTACAACACTTTAACTAATTTGACTAGAATAGGTATTTATGCAAAGTAGCCATCCTGTTCTTATTTATACCTTTGCATTCATTATAAGAATTCTTGCTGGGCAGCCGTGTACTCACTATACAAACCACGGATATATATTTGTATTCAGGAGAATACTCGGGTCCGGTTTGCCTACAGGATCAGGAGGATTCTATGCCGGATTTCGACCAAGATTAGCTGTTGCTCAAGGGTTGGATTAGAGCATCGTCATATTTTTATTCCACTGCATTTATTTGGACTTCCGCAATCTGAACTATATTATATGGTCTTAGTCAAAATATTGTAATAAGTGGTTGTGCTACAATAACTCTTGCATTAATATGTTCTTTTCATAGTTAAATGTGATTGTGTGATGATGTTCAACAATTGTCGCTCATGAGTTGCTAGCATTGATTTCTGGGACTAGCAATCGATCATGAGTGGATCCTGGCGGGTCGCGAGAAGGTTCTTGTCATATGATTAGTGGCTCCTGTATCAACGATCCAGTTCTCTGGTTTGTTTATAAAGGTTTGAAAAAAATAACCTTGGGACGAAGCATGATAACTAGAGACATTCTCAGAAGGACCTTGAGTGGAGGTAGAGCTCTTGGTGATTTAGAGCTTGATTTGAACTTCTGAAGAGCTTGTTGGTCTATCATTAGTGTCTCTTTTGCAAATGCAATGTAGTTAGCTTGATTCAAGCTCTTGAACTGTGCTCCCCTGGTTTTGAGCCTCCCTTCTTCCATCCAGGTCGATAACCATGAAAATTAAAGCATTTCTCTTTGACATGACCTCTCCTTTTAAAATGGTCACAAAATAACTTATCATTTTCTTGCCTTTGGAAGGACTCCATAGATATGGCAGCAATGGCTTCTATATTTCTTAAACTCCCTGCATTCTCTTGGGCAAGCCTAGTCTCTTCCTCCGTAACATTAGATATCACATCTTCTAGGCTAGGCCATTCAGGCTTAGAGAAAATCATCTGGCGAGGAAAATCAAATTTTGGATGCAACCCATCCAATAATAGTTTGATCACAAATGACTCAAATCACTTAGTGAATGGCTAAGTCATCTTTGTTGATTGGGTCAAATGGCGAAAATAATATAAGTCTCTATATAACTTTTTCTTCATCCCTGCATTTTTTAGATAATGGAAGCTTTATTGATCTTAGACAATTACACCGAGAAAATACAATCACACTAAGACAACTTCCGGCCTCTGCATAGCTAGGATGCACACAGCCTAAAACAATTAAAGAAGAAAAAACGACATGACAACAAATATCACGCCGAACTACACCATAACATAGTCTTCAAAATCATTCTCCATCATAGCAACACTTAAACCGCGAGAGGGTCCTCCAAAAGCAACGCCTCCAAGAAGGAAATGACACGCAAGCGTGCCACCGCTGCCATGATCCAACCAGCAAAGGCCAGAGCATAGGTTTTCACCTTGTAGAGAAATCCATCGAACTCCGGACAATGCCTTCAACAAGGGGAAGACAAACATTGCCATCATTGCCAGATACAGCCAACTAAGGCCAGATCTAGAGATTTCTCCCCGGAGTTGACGAGCCGGTACCAAAGAGCACCACCCAAACGAAGTCCCCAGTGCTACCTCCCCCAACTTTCCAAGCCAGTTGCCGCCATACCTCCCAACCTTGGCCAACTGCAAGCACAAGCATACCTTCTTCAGTCGCACACCCACGACAACAGTGTCGCAAACAAGCCAACAGGCACACGCCCAAAATCCGCAGGATCAAACTGAAGACGGGAGGAGTCACACAGATAAGCGATTTTGTGAGTCGAAGCCAAGGTGACACAGGTCATTGGTTTGGTATGGGAGCCACTGCAAAAGATGAAGACGCCATTACGAGAAGTAGCCGCTCAGCCATCCAAGATCGGCACCGACGACGAACCACCAGATCGCCCAAGGGAATCAACCTGAGATACGTCGGCCAGATCTGAATGGAAACACCTAACTTCCGCTGACCTCCCCCCACAGTCAACCACCAACTCCGAGAAACCGTCGGAGTCGTTGAAGCCGAAGAGAAGGACGCCGACCGCCCAGTAGCAAAACGAGGAGAAGGACCCGTCCTCCCCGCCGTTGGGCGTCAACGCCACGGCGGCCGTCTCCGGCAGGAGCCCACCGAGCCGACAACGGTGCCACCTGAGAGCCCCCCGGAACCCGGAGAAGGAGAGAACGAGGAGGGTGGGACACGCAGTCCCCAACCCGCCGCAGCCTCACACCCCCACCACCGACACGCCGCCTCCTCACTAGGCTTCGCCGGCGAACCACACGGAGATCCAGATCTGGGGACAAAAGAGGAGAAGAGAAAGGAGGAAGAAGGAAGGGCCGCCGTCTAGCAAACCCACCTGCGTGGGAGGACGCTGACGGGGAGGCGCCAAGGAGGCCCGCCGGCGGCGGGGCAAGCCGACGGCGCCGCCGCCGCCGCCGCCGCCGCCGGCAGGTGCGAAAACCTAGCTTTGCCACCGCCGCCTGGAGAGTCACGGGAGAGTCGCGGGATAGAGGAGAGTCCGCCTCCCTGCATACTCACAGACAGATCATAAACCTTGTTTGAGATTGCATAATTCATGCATGATTCAAATAGCATGCATCTTGTTTGATCTCCCGGCAAATTGAGTCTCTGGCTTCCCATACCTCTGCAATGGTTTCCACCTGCTCTTCAAAGATAGCCTCCATGCTGCTCAATAGCCAAAATAACACTCTGTCATTGACCTGTTTGTCACTAGTATCACCTTTCTTATTTTCAGCTGCTAGGAGATCCTCATACCCATGAGAACTCAACGCTAGTCGATCATGACAAGCGCAGCTAATATAATTTCTCGGCCCAGACAATTTCACTGGATTTGATGCTTGTTTCATTCTCTCAAAGGCTACTCGATGTTGTTTTTGTTATTCTAGGAGTTACTAAAAATTTCGTACAATTTCCCCACATCCGAGTGGGTAGACTTCTCTTCAATTAAATTCGCCATTACTCACAATTTTACAGTACACAGACTTGAGAAATTAGCTCTTAAAGCGAGGATGTAGAGGTTGATCTTCCTTCCAATAGGGTTCAACCCATAACCGACCAAATCTCTTCTCAACCAAAAGGAATATATGCTGCCCGTTGGAAGCAGAGCCTGTGCGAAATGGAGGCAAACAGTGACAAGTAAAAATAGATACTTGGAGATGTCCAGACACTGCAACGATACTTGCTGATACTCATGAAAAAAACAGCTTATCCACGTACAACCGGCACTGCAAGAATCCGAACTATTTACGTTAGCCAATTATATTTATGTCGGCCGGAAGAAAGCCGACGTAAATACAAGGGTTATTTACATCGGCCAGCGCATACCGACGTAAATAGAGCTATTTACGTCGGCCAGGCCGACGTTAACATAAGTTTTAGGACTTAGCGTGAAAAGAAAGCCTGCTGCCGTTGTTTACATCGGCTTTGCCGACATAAATAAGCGCTAAACTATTTATGTCGGTCAGGGGCCGACGTAAATACCGTTGGGCCCACATGCGCAACATATTGGTAAACCTAGCTACAGGCGCGCCACCGCCGCCCATTTTTTGTCGCCGCCCTCCACCGCTCCCATCACCCCAAGTGCTTGTTTCATTCTCAAGTGCTACTCAATTTCAGTGGATTTGACTCAAGTGCTTGTTTCATTCTCTCTGCCGCCGCGCCACCGTCCCTTTCCGCCCTCCACCTTGACTCACGCTGCCGCTCACCAGCATGCCCCACGGTGCCGAGCCGCCACCATCCACCTCGCCATCTAGCCGTCGATCTCCACCTTGCCGCCACGTTGCTGCCCTCCGACGCCCCTGCCACTACCCTCGGTTAGCATCTTCCTGAACTACTTTTTTGCCAAACTAAGTGCCACTGAACTACTTTTTTGGTCTAACCAGGTATCGGGTTTATCTTCCTTTGTGTAGTCAATAAAATGGCTTGTTGGACCTCCGCCACTCCTTGCTAGCCGTCGCGTGCCTTATCCACTGTTATCCCCATCATTGAGGTGAGCACATCATGTATATTATTGTCTTAGTTATATATATGTATATGTTTTATATATGTTTTATCACTTTGTTGGCATTAATTTACATATGTTTCAATAAACCAATTTTTTAAATACAAGTTAACCTAACCTATACGTCACCCATTTGGGAGCGACACTGATCATATTAAATTATGATATGTGTCGCTCCCGAATTGTCCATGCTATTGGACAGCCTGGGGATGGACGGTTTACCATGGTTTATCGTGGCAAATGGTGCGATCTAAACAGAATTTTGGTTGCGTAACCCTATTGTTCTCCAATGGACAAGTATCATGCGTGCATTCAGAGAATAGCGGGGTTACGCTGTCGAAATTTTGTTTAGATCGTATCACATGTCTCGACAAACCATGCTAACTGGTTCATCTCTGGGTGAATTTAGAACCTATCTTTGCCTATAATTCCTATTAGAATCATTAACTCATTTTTCATGTATTGTTGTATTTAGTAATAACAGAGTTGACTGAAGATAGTAGATGGATGTATGATGGTTGAGATAATGGTATGAAGCACACTCAAGAATGAAAAGTTAACACAAAGATTTTTGGATAAGGTTTTCTCCCCAGATTCTCCCGGCGGGGTAGTGAAGTGTCCAAGTGTTATGTGTCATCTTTTTGCCTGAGTGACTAAATCCATTATGGCCAGCCACCTATAAAGATTGGGCTTCATGCCGAATTACCTCACATGATATGAACATGGTGAGTCACAGGCGGTAGATGTATCTTATGAATATGATACTACCGATAGAGTGGATGACAGGATGGATGAGATGGTTCAGAAATTGGGTCGGCAATTTTAGAATACTCCGGAGGATGAATCTGTGTGTCATGAAGATCGATGCATTGACCATAGCAGCCAAGAAATTCTTTAGACTGTTAGATGCTTCAGATAAGCCTTTGGATGAGGGCACCAAGGTGTCAGTTCTTTCGTTTCTGACACAGGTTATGAATATTAAATTAATGTATGGCTTCTCTTAAGGGTGTTACAACAATTTGGTCAAATTGATTTGTGATGTCCTTCCAGATTACCACAAGTTGTCAAAAGATATGTACTACTCGAAGAAGATTTTGGCTGGTCTAGGAATGACTTATGAGAAAATAGATGTGTGCGTTAACAACTGTATGTTATTCTGGAAGAGTAATGTTGCGAGGAAAACTATTTAGTTTGTGGGAACTCTCGATTTGTACAAACTATTGATGTAGAGGGGAATGTAGTGACAAGTCTATACCAATGAAGATTCTACGTTTCTTTCCTCTAACACCGAGGCTACAACGATTGTATCTATGTGAGAAGACTGCCCATCACATAAGGTGGCATAAGGAAGGCGTGCGATTCAGTGAAGATTTCATGTGTAATCCATTTAATGGCGAGGCATGGAAGACATTGTACTGACATGACGAAGATTTTGTCAAATACCCAAGAAATGTTCGGATCGATTTAGCAACCGACGGGTTCTCTCCTTTCAACATGAATGTTGCATCGTACTCATGTTGGCATGTGTTCTCAATTTCGTACAATTTTCCACCTTCGATGTTGTTGACGTCAAATAAATGCCAATTTTATACGTCAACACATTTCAGAATTCCGGCATTTCAGAGGGAAAATCAAGATTTATACTAACATTTTATTTAGTCTAATAAAGTTTCATAAGTTTTGGTGAGTTGTGGGTCCACAGGTACAAAATGGGAAAAACCAGAGTTGAACCGGGCAAAATGCCAGGCCGGCCTACCCACCCTAGGCCGACCGACCTGGCCACATCACCAATCCGGCTCCGTCTTCTCCCCAGTGGCATAAAAGCACAAAATGAGGACATCTAGACCATCCATTGCAGTCGGTTTGATCGAATGTACACGGTTGCTTCACAAATGAGCATAGGATTCCCTTGGATTCCTTTCTTGTGCATGTCCACTTGATCCACCGGCTTAAGGGGTTAATCTACACCATCAAGGAAGCATCCTAGAAGAAATCCACGGCCGAGAGGTGAAGAAGGTGAGTCGGCCGACCCACCCTAGGCCGGCCGACCCCCTCTTGAGTCCCTTTGGATTCCCCTTTGGAGGAGGGTTGGATGACAAGTGTCCCTACACGGGTAGCACCCCAGTTGGCTGCGGAACACTATAAAAGGACCCCTACACCTCACTTGTAACACAACACACAACACATTCCACACTTTCATTCCACTTATTAGAGTAGCTCTTAGTTAGTAGTAGTTGGGAGTTAGAGTCAAGTCGGGCTGAAGCTCAGAGTTTCGGAAGTGTCTTCGGGAATTCGGATAATAGTTTTTGTACCCTTTCCTAATTGTTTCAATTAGTAAGATCACTTCATTCATTGCTTATGTGTTGAACTTTATTTGAGCTGAGTATATCTACATAAATAAGTTGTGTAGATTTGCTTTACCGATAGCTTACATTCGTCTAGAATCAGTTTAGGTTCTCACTCATATGCTGGAAGAGCTAGGCATTGAACCTAGATCAACTTCTTTTTGGTACACTGAGAAAGATTGATTAGAAATAGTAGCAGACGTGGTGTCTGAGACTACGACTAACTCGGTTTACACCCAGGCCACGTATATGTGGTAGGTGGTAGGTAGTGACAGCCCTATCCATCCGTAGAGACTAAGTATCTCGTGCGTAACCCACAGCGTCCGGCTTTGGATCAGTAGAGCCCTATCGGTATGATCATAACCATTCGGGATTCCAATTCAGCGAGTCGTAGTGAATGTCTGAGCTCCGATGACGAATACCAAGTGAACCACTGTTAGAATACCCCAAGCCCGCTCAATAAACTGAATCACACGATTTTGTGAACTTATTAAACTTGTCTCGTTGTCCTCCCAGCTGTCTATCTAGCTTGAGTAGCTTTCTCTTTATTTGTGTGAATATTTATCGTGTGTGTGTGTGTCCCAGTCTTTTCATTTATCCTAACCCTCGTTAGCTAGACTGGCTGGTATTTTAAGTAATTAAGATATAGAGGATTATCTTTTTAAACCCTCGTTCCTTGTGGATTTGATAACTCTAGGAATACTCCTGGTGAAAACTACAAGCGATATTCGTCCGCTTGCGGATTAATTTCTTTGAGCGTAAGTATCGCCAACAGATGTACATGAAGGACGATGTTCATCCCTTGTCATATCGGGGCTAGAGCATCCTGTAAAGTAATTAGATATCTTTATACAACCTTTGATCGATGAGTTTATACAGTTGTGGATAGGGGTCCCAACTTATGATAAAAGTAGAAAACAAAATTTCAACATGCGTGTTATAAATTCATGAAAATTGTTAAATTTTACTTCATATTCAAGCGAACTGCAAAATTATGGTTGTCCAGTGTCCCTTGTTATGAATTCTATATATTACTGCTTCACATTATTGAAAAGTGCAATTATTGTTCATTTTTTTTGCAATATTACCCTAATAACTTCAAATGATTAAATTTTGTTCAATTCTGTTCTAAATTCATAAAACTTGCTAAATTTTACTCAATATTCATGCAAACTGGAAAATTATTGTCAACTTGGATCCCTTGTTATGAAATCTTTATTATTACTTAAAATTAATGAAAATAGTATAATTATGGATCATTTCTTCATACATCAACCTAATACATATAAATAATTCTTTTGAACTTAGAATTGTTAAAATTATATGTAGACATGTATGATACAATAGTTTGGAACGCCATTAAGTCTGCCTCTATTCCGACCTCCACCTATATTTTCACAACAGTCTCCTATCACGATACATATGAAACTTAGAATTTTTTTATTTATATGATGTTGTAATTTAAATATTCTAATATCGCTTTCTAATGCAGGGTTCGGTGGCTCCTCCAAATGAAAATGTTGGAGGCGCTTATTCTTTGAGAACTCCACCGACCGTTGGAGATTTTCTTGCCTAAGGAGGCGATGCTAGTAGTGGACACCCCTCCAAGTTGATGTTGTGAACTATCTTTTGGTGTATGTGTGCGAACATGAGTTGAATGTCGTTTGGATTGTATTGATGACGCTTGAGATGCTAAAACCTTTGTTGAACATGTGTTGAACGTGTGTGCGTACTTGTGTCGACCGTCGTTTGGATTGTATGTGTGATAATATTGCATTATGCAATATATTGTATATGTGTGCTAATGTTGAGATAATACAGCATATTATGATGATTCTATGAGTTGAATGTTGTTTAAATTGTATCTTGAGATGATGAAACTTATGTAAAACTGTTTGCATTTGATATTGCTCGAATTAGGCAAGAAAATGGGTGTTGTGCTGCCATCCAGCAGCTCCAGCATTTACGTCGGCTAGGCTAGCGGACGTAAGTACTGAAATTACGCATTGGCAAGAGAACCAGTATTTACGTTGGCCAGGCTGGCCGACGTAAATAATTAAAGAGCCACGTGGCACAGACGTGCCGAGGGCCATGTATTAACAACAGCCGCAGCCGACGTAAATACAGAAAAGGTTATTTACATCAGCCACGGCCGACGTAAATAGGCTCCCCAGGATGACGACCCTTCCCGACAGCCGTTATTTACGTCAGCAGTGAGGCCGACGTAAATGGCCACTATTTACGTCAGTCGCCGACATAAATAACCCTATTTACATCACTTTATTTACATAAATAACCCTATTTACGTCGGCTTTTGGGCTATTTACGTCGGCTTCTGGCCGACATAAATACCTCGGATTCCAGTAGCGTGGGAGAATCATCTGGTTAATCAGGACAGCCCGCATGGAGCACCGATGGGATTGGAGCAGACGAGCTGTGGAGGTGGGAGGAGCAGTGCTGGTGCTGGTCGGGCCCGATGCCGGCGGCTGCCTGTGAGATAACTTCCAAGCCAGCACGAATGGCGACTCACGGGGATGCTAGGGAACGAGAGAAAGTCGCCACGGACACATGGGAGAATTGCCAATTTGCCCTGAAGTTCAGGGGTCACAAGTTAGAAGCCCAGAACCAAGTACCACTTGATTTCTTCTTCAGGAACCCAAAGGTCCACACAGGGAGGGCTCAGATGAGAAGAATTCGACTGAGATTCATGGGGTTTATCCCAAATCGGCTTGCTTTGATACCATCTTGCTTGATTTGAAAGATTTGATGGATGAATAGGAGAGGAGAAGATGAGCAAGAGAGAATCACAGGGTTTGAAAATTCTGGACCCACCTAGATCTTTCTCCTATTCTCCCTTTTTAGTAAGATGTACATTTTACTTTTAACCCTTGTGATATTGCCTATTTACATAACTTACACCAACAACTTTTCATGATGCATGATTTTTTTTGCGTATATTTTTGTCAGTGGTGGGAAAGAGTTTTGTCAGCCTTCTAATATAAAATGTATTTCCCTTTGATATGATGTTTCTTGACAACAATAGGAATGTATAAGGATACGATGTTTCTAGACAACAATAGGATGTATGAGGATATGATGTTTTTAGGCAACACACACTACTGGAATTTCCTAAAATCGCGAGGGCAAAAAAAAACGCAAGGGTATAACTACAGCCCTCGTGTTACATGGAAACACACGAGGGCTGCAGAAAGCCCTTGTATTAAAATATCCACTAACGAGGGCTAAATGGAGGCCCTCGCATCAAATGGTAGCCACTATCTACTCGCGAGGGCCAACTGTTAGCCCTCGCCACTAATGGCCCCAATAATTGCTCGGTCCCGCAACATGTGGGCACGTTTAGCTCTTTGCGAGGACCCGACCCTCGTGTTACTTTGTTATTTGCGGGGGAGCAAATGCGAGCACCTTTTTGCGAGGGCTAGCCCTCGTGAATACCTAATAAATATGGTTGTTGCCTTTATAGCGAGGGTTTGCAGATCTCGAGATTAAGGGAGATTCCTACAGTGACAATAGGATGGGCTCACCCTAGTTTTCAGAAAAATCATCTATAAATATATTTTAACTGTTTTCATATGAAAATCATTCATTTAGATTCATTTCGAAAAACATTTTCGTAATATCATATGTTTTGCGGATTTAGATTCATCGTTCAAGCTATATGGCTTCCCCAAGATTGTTATCCGTCATCCTCATGCCGGGGCAAGCTCTACGCTTCGGATCCCTGGATTTCATGGCCGATGGCATCAACAATCTTCCTCTCCCCCCTCAGGGGAGATCACCCTCCAAGAAGGTGCCTGCGTTTCATCATCTGCCTTGTCGTTTGGCTTGGAAACATCGGCAGGAGCTTTCGGCAGATTGATCTGCCGGCAATTCAATCTCTCACCTTCCGTCGAAGCGCGCGGAGAAGAGCTCAGCGGTGATACTTCCTTGGATACGAACGTGATCCGATCCGAGGGAGTCTCGACAACTCAGATTAGATCTCCCATCGGGCTCAGGAACTCTGCTGCGACCTTCGCGCAGACCCTCCATGGACTCGGGACAGGAGGTGACCACATAGAGAATCGATCTCTTAATCCAGTCGGAGCAATCCGATCGGACCCGACCACGTTCGTGGGAGTCATCAATGCTGGCAAACCCATTGTATAGAGCGAGCAGGTCAGCATCTCTCACTCGGACTCTGAGTCCGACGAGAGTAAAGAGATCTGCAACTACATTTAAGTCTTCGTCCTTGGCGCGGGCGACCACCACTCCACTTCTCAATTAGCCGGGAACGAAGCGGCCGCCACGGAGGCGGTCAACGCGGATCAGCGCCGCGTTGAAGATCAAGATCGCATGCGCCAAACACCGCATTCACGGCCGCAATGTCCAGAATGAACTTCGTGCGGTGAAGCTGACGATCACGACATCTAAACGACTTGTCAGGCGAACGTCGTTGTCTCGAAGGCTCTTCTAGAGACCATGGCGCCGTAGCTTCTCAAAGACAGCCCGCTCATCCAGACCTTGGTTCGAGCAACAGCCATTGTCGAGATGGCGGCCATCTAGTAGAACGAGGCGAACACGGCTCCGACCACGCCCGTGATGGTAAACAGCCGTTCTGCGCGCAATTGGTGTAAGGCGTACGTCTCCGCCGCCACTGGGTCACATCAATCAGTGGGCCACGACCTCCGCCATGACATAGAAGCCAGGAGGAGGGAACGCATTGACAGCAAGTGTAACTCCCACAGTCATCGCAGTCGGCGCAACGACGAACATGCCGAAAGTACCACCAGTCGGCACGATCACAATCATATACATTGTCGGTGCACGGCGCACCGGGGTACCCACACTAAGGAAGAGCACGACGCATGGCAGCTCGGCATAGAGTGGGCGATCAGACCCCCACGCAGAGCCCGAGCAGGACACGTGGCGCCCTGCCTAGCAGGTGGGCACTGGCCCCACTTAGCAGGCGTCCGCGCGAAAGAAGGAGGAAGCTTTTCCGCTAAGGCCTCAACGTTCAGCGTATCCGCGGCATTAAATGCAAGGATTTAGGCGTGCGAGACTGAGAGAGATGATTGGCTGCACTGTAGCCCGGTCCGGTGCACTGTATTGGTCATTCCATCACTGTGCGATGGCAGAAGCAAAGTGGTGCCTGTGTCAGGCGTCTCCCACGTCCCGTCAGGCCCAATGATCGGAGGAAGCCATTTAAGATATGAACGTCAGCAGGGGCAAGTGGGGGGTGCCATGACCAGAGTCCAACCAATGGAATGTCTCTCTCTCTCTCTCTCTCTCTCTCTCTCTCTCTCCATCCCTCTGACCGACTGTCCGCCCCTTTCAGTATAAAAGGGAGCTGGGGCAGAGGGGGAGGGGGCTAGTTCCCACTGTTCTACACACACCCACTGTTGTACAAGCTCTCCAGCAAGAGCGTTTCAAACCCTAGAGAATACCACCCTCGCAGGAGTAGGACTATTACCCGCATAGGGGGTCCGAACATGGGTAAATTTGATGTCTCCCTGCGAGCGTGAATTTGAGCTAGTGAGCAGCGAAAATTCCCCCTGACCGAACTACGAATCTCCCATGAGACAAATCTGGTTTAGAACACCGACATACATCACTGCCGTGGCCTGCAGCGAGAGTGCCGCAGCAGATCCCCGTGGCGCTAGCAGCCATGACCCTTGGAAGGAATTCGGGCGTACACCCCGGATCTTCACCGAGTGGTCTAGCCCGATGGCTTCAACTTCAAATGCATCAATAAGTTCGATGACGAGAGGACCCGAAGAACTGGCTGCAAGTTTATGCCTTAGCAATCAGCGCGGCAGGACGCAATCATAACGTGAGGGGCAAACTACCTGCCAGTCGCTCTGACCCCAACCGCCCAAACCTGGCTCACAGGACTCCCGTAGAACTCCATTGAGTCCTGAGACGACCTTCGGGAGCAGTTCATCGCCAACTTCCACGGGACATATGAAAGGCCCGCTAGGAGATGGAGATCGGACAGCTACATCGACGCAAGAACGGGACTCTTCGCGAGTTCATCAAATGCTTCACCAAGAAGAAGAACAAGATCTAAGACATTTCGGAGCAGACAGTCATTGATGCCTTCTTCGCCAGATGCAAATCCAAGGAGTTGATTAGGCAGATGACTCGGGACCCCCCGCGAACTCTCAAGGCCATGTTCACGATGGTAGATCAAGAAGCCAACGCCGAATAGGCCATCATGAAACATCGTGGCGGCCATGACAGAGGCTACAAGAAAAAGCCCAACGATGAACAAGGCAAACCAAAAGAGAAGAAGCGCAAGGGGGACGAGATGGTCGCCAACATGGAGCGTAACCGATCTAAGCCCCCCAACGACAACGACTACAACAAGGTCATGGAGGCATTGTGCCTCTTTCACCCTTGTGGTAAGCATGCTGCCAAGGGTTGCCTTATTCTGCAGAAGTTCGCCGACATCTCCAAGCATGAAAGAAGATCCTATGGCCTAGAGGGGGGTGAATAGGCAATTTTAAACTTTTTCAGTTATTTGTTGATTAAGCATCATATTAAGAGTGACCCAATCCTAGTTTCAATTATCAAACAAGCGGAAGAGATAAACAAGTGATTAGAAAAACTAAGACATGACATCACAATTTATCACAAGCATTACAATGAAAGTAAATGCGGAAAGTAAATGAGAGAGAGCGACACGATATTTGTTTCACCGAAGTTCGGAGCCACAACTCCTACTATCCGTTGAGGCTACCCCTTGCGCACAAGGACCGGCTCGCTCTCGAGCCTAACGCCTGACTTACTCCTCGGTAGTCGTTCCACCACTCCGACAAGGTGGACTCCGTCACTCGTACACTGACTTGAGAGTAGCCACACGCCAAGGCCTACTCCCAAGCCCACGCCTCCACGAAGGATGCCATCTTCAAAAGTAACAAGCCCGAAACGCCCCGATCATGCCGGATCGAAGGACTTCAATGAAGCTCGGTATTGGGGTTGTGTGATTTGTGGCTTTGATTGGTTGGTGGGTAGAGGAATGGCCTCAGAACACCTAATTAATGAGCAATAAGTTGTTGTAGGTGAAGAGAGCAGCAAACCTCAAAGAAGCCAGCCACTAGACAAGTATTTATAGCCCTTAGAGCAAAACTAGCCGTTGCCCCCGGAAGGGGACAAAAAGACTAGCCGTTGACCTATACCGGACACCGTCCGACGGGCACCGGACGCCGTCCGGCAGCGGCTACTGCTTACTGAATTTGGCTTACCGGACGCCGTCCGACAGAGAGATGATCTTGCAGATATCAATGGGCCGGATGGGCCAGAAGCAGACACGCACACAAGGAAAATAGAAGAACTAGCAAATAACATCCTTAGCCTTGATGCGATCCGTCGAGGCCCAGTTGACATCAATTACCAAAACAATTAGCCCAAAGGAGGCTTGATCTTACAACTGTGCACGGGTTTTGCTGATCGGACACTGTTCGGCCATTCCCAGACGCCGTCCGACAGAGAGTTTATTCGTGCTAGAAGATGTGGGAGAATTTAGGTGGGTTTCTCTCTCTTTCTAGAAATCTCACAAGAATATTTTTAGGTATTTTTGGAAGAGGTGGACTAAGGAAACCGATTTATCGAGAAGTCGCAAAGATCCGGCATAGTCCAAGAGATTCAATCCCCTTTTGAAATCCGACAAAAACAGAAATTAAAAACCTAACTACTCCTAATCTATACGTGACCTCATCTCTCGCCCGGTCACGCACTTAGAATCTTGGAGCAGCTCACAAATTTGTCGAAGCTTCAAATTAGGGTTTTACGAGAAGCCGAGTCTTCGCTAGGTTTCCGAGAAGTTCAAAAACCCCCTAACACTTAATGTTGAATAATCTTGACATCAATGCCACTAATAAAAATTAGGGCTCAACGATGCTCACAAAGCAGTCAGCGGCCATATGTAGCTGATCTCGCGCTCAGCGTCTTAGTGGGATTAATGTCCTCTTTGTCAAGATGTTGGATCAGATGAAGATTCCTCGTTCTAAGCTATGGCACGGATAGTGTCCTTTCCATGGGGTAATCCCCGGGACGTCCGTAGTACCACTAAGACAGATCTTGCTGCCCGTTACGTTCGGGACCAAGGAGAAGAATCGGACCGAGAGTCTGAGTTTTGAAGTGACCGATTTCGAGATAGCATACCATTCCATCTTGGGAAGGCCGGGGATCGCCAAATTTATGGCGGTTCCTAATTACACTTATCTCATCATGAAGATGCCGGGTCCCAATGGCGCAATCAACATACCCCGCGACATGAAGCAGTCTCTAGCTTGCGACAACGAAAGCTATGAGATGGCGTAGGCACTTAAGACCTCGGCTGAGATGGAGAAAATCAGGTAGGCAGTCGCTTCTCTCCAAGAGGAGGGAGACATACCGTCAAAAGGCAATCCAAAACCTCAATCTAGTTGGCCGAGGAAACTAAGAAGATAGCGTTGGACCCGTCTGGATCCGGCCAAAACAGTCATGATTGGGACAGGGCTCGATAGCAAATAGGAAGACGCACTCATCATTTTCATCCGGGCAAACTAGGACGTGTTCGCTTGGAAGCCTTCGGATATACCTAGTGTTCCAAGAGAGGTGATTGAGCATTCTTTGCATGTTGATGACAAGGCCAAGCTGATTAAGCAACGTTTACGAAGATGTGCGCCAAATCGAAAGGAAACCATCAGGGAAGAAATTACCAAATTGTTGGCGGCACGGTTCATCAAAGAGGTATACTATCCCGAGTGGTTAGCAAATCCGGTCCTGATGCAAAAGAAGAACAAGACAAGGCGTATGTGCGTCGACTACACTGAGCTCAACAAAGCTTGTCCCAAGGATCCATTCGGGCTCCCCCGCTGGGTGTGAGCTCTTAAGTTTTCTATACGCTTCCTCAGGCTACCATCAGATTAGCCTGAAGGTGGAGTATTGCGTCAAGACATCGTTTATCATGTCCTTTGGTGCTTTAGGTTATATCACAATGTCATTCGGGCTGAAAAACGTTCGTGAAACTTATCAGCACACCATACAACGGTGTTTTCACACTCAGCTCGGCCTCAACGTGGAAGCTTATGTCGACGATGTTGTCGTGAATGAAAGGGACATGACCTAGATCAATCATAGTGATGATTTGAAAGTGCATCTAGGCCCTAAGTGATTTTGGTGATTAATGAGTAACAATTATAGAGCTAATATTTCTATTGGAGAATTGTGCACAGATGTTATACAGGTTAATTCCATGAGGTACATGTTTACATGTGTTGGTGTACCCCTCAAAAGTGGATATATTGCAAGAAGGCATCAAGACTAGTATTTATTTGTAAATCTTTATTTATTGAGTCCTAGGGATGCCGTACTATAAAGAGGGATGAAATGGAGAAGCTTATAAAGGTTCCTAAGTGCTCAAAATAGGTATCTCGAAGTTCGTGTGAGTTTTCCACTCAAAATACACCCTATACAGAACCTATGCCATCAGAACATCCGACGAGGGTCGGAACATCCGATGGTAATCCAGCCTGCCAGTTTTCAGAGCTATCCAGTAAAGGGTCCATCGGAACTTCCATCGGAACATCCGATGCAGGTCGGAACATCCGACGGGGGATCAGAACATCCGATGCGGGATTAACTGCACAACGGCTAGTTTTCGGGATTCCCTATTTAAAGCCGTCTCTAATACCTTCCAAAGGCTGCTGACACTGTTTACAACCTGATTTGAGCCTAATTCGTACTGTTCATCATCTCTCTCAAAACCCTAGCCTTTGTCTCTCTCTTGTTCATCTTGTGAGATCTAGATCTAGAGAGATCAAGGCAACCCAAGTGCTCCGTGAATTAGAGTTCCTATTCTTGAGCACTTAGCGATCTTAATTTCTTCATCGCATTTGTTACTCTTGGAGGCTTGAAGGGCTCCTAGACGGCTAGGTGTCGCCGGTGAGTCGCCGATCTTTGTGTGGCGTGCCTCCGGAGTTTGTGAAGGTGCGAATCTACCTCCGCAAGGAAAAGGATTCAACTAGTGATCGCCGGTGAGTGCTTTGTGCTTCGCTGGTAAGGGGGATTAGGGTCTTGGTGATCCGGGCTTTGTGCCTTCCCTAACGGTGAGTAGGATCTCCCTTCAAAGATCCGAACATCGGTAAACAAAAATCGCTGTGTTTTTTGTCTTGGTCTTGATCTGGTGTTTAAACTATTGGTATTGGCTTGTTCTGAGTATTCTTGAATAGATCTAACCTTGGTTTTGCGAGAAATCAGTTTTTCTACAGGTTTTCGATCAATTCCAGAACACCCCGGATCGGAACATCCGACGGCCATCGGAACATCCGACCCAGGATCAGAACATCCGACGGAGAGTGTACTGTACCACGTCGGAACATCCGACGCTGCATCGGAACATCCGACCGACTGGTTACTGTTCAAGTTTATTAATTCCGCAATTTCGTTTTATTCACCTATTCACCCCCCTCTAGGCGGCATAGCGATCCTTTCATGATTGTACCACGTCTTTGTTCCTGTACATATGATAACGTTGTTTATCGGTTCCCTGAATAAATGTCATGACTTTGTCCATTGGGTACGACTTGATTGTGAAACATATTGTTATATGACTTTATTCTAAACGGGTCCCTGATCCATATCATTACGAGGAGCGGTGATGATTTGATCAACATAGTATTGGTTGATGGTAATGTTTCACATACCATAGACATAGACATATCAAATCAATAGTGTGGACGCATGCTGGGGAACATGGGCAGTCGGACAAACCTACTCCGAGACACTGTGAATTGTTATCTCTTATAGTGCCATCAGCGTATAGTCTCGAGTAGTATACCTATAGGGTCCTTAGACCTGAGATTATCATGGATGCCCAGCATGTTGACTCGTATACTTTGGTATCATCAAACGCTACACCGTAACAGGGTAGTTATAAAGGTGCCTAGTGGGTATGCCACGATACATACCTAGGGGTGTGATAATCAAGATGGAATTTTCCCCTCCTAGATAACAAGAGAGATACCTCTGGGTCCCTCGTGTGGATGGATAGGGAAAACGCATGGCTGTGCTAATATGACTAAGGGGTTAGTCATAGTATGTATCCATTCCACGGCCGAGTAAAATTAGTCAGGCTATCAACAAGGGTGGCGCGCATCTCGCCTTGAGCTTGACTGGTATTGGGTGGCAAAGGGATCGTTATGTGAGTGTATCAAGGTTCGGCCGAATAATGATTTTGTGCATTCGGGGGTCAATACGTACTGCTAGGTGCCGCTTTTGATCGGTGGATTGGAAACAAGTTTCCGGATCCACGGCCGACTTGCACTGAACCTAACGGGTCACACACTTAACGGGTTGGAACTGTTTTATGGGTTTGTGCGTGGATATTATCTACGTAGTAGAGAGAACCCTAGCGGGCCGAAGCCCACTAGCGTGACTATAAGGAGAGGCATAGGGGCGGCGTTATGAGAGGAGTTGAGACTTCACCACGCCTAGCCGTCACGCGCCCCTCTTGCTATCTAGAAACCCTAGCCACACGACGAGGTGCTAGCACACCCCGTGAGGCGTTCCTGCTCGGTATGTGTGGATACCGCTAGAGGCGCTGTCATACGTGAACGCGCTATTTGGTTGGATTGTTGGCGAATATAGGTGAGACATCGACGAGCAGTCGGCAACCACTCGGCGAACACCGGCGAGCACTCGGAAACCACTCAGCGAGTACTGGCGAGCACTCGGTGGTGATCTGGGCGAGTACGTCTACTTCCTTTACGCGCGAGAAACTGCTTTCGCTGCATCTGCGTGTCAAGGGTAACGATCTGTGATCCTCTACTTGCTAGCGCTCCTGGGTGTTTCGTGGTACTCCCTCCATCCGAAAATATAGGGCGTATAACTTTTTAAAGTTGTCCCATAATATAAGGTATTTCTTTGGGAAAGACATATGCAATTAATTGCTAGTTGAGCTGTTCACAAGTACATATGCAGCATGCATGGAAGCAATTAAAACACCAAAGACTAATTTGATACGAGTACTACTCACTCCATCGTCCAAACAGAAGATGAAAGAACACAAAAACAAAGAGATGCTACTCTTTGGACAAAGAGAAGGACGAGCACGAGGTACGTATCTCTACTAAGTCATTCCAGATTACATGGTGCACATCAGTGAGTTGATTCTCATTTTCCTGCAGGAGGACGAGCACGATGAAGAACGATCCATCGGCGAGATGGTTCCTGATTCTCTAGATGACGAAGATGATGAAAATGAATTTGAAATCTCAATTTTTAGGTGCTACCTTATAAATTTTGCACGCACCAACTCATTTTTTTGGCGCCCTCTCGTTAATGCTGTGTTCAAATGGATTTTTGCTCTAACCTGCTGCTCATGCATCGACCTGTGCACGCGCGGGAGAAAAAATGCACTCGCGGGAGAAAAATTCATAACAGCTTGATACTTCGAGTATTTATAACAGCTTGATTCTTCGAGCGACAGAATAATTAATGATGATTTACTCCTTTAAACATCTTCTCTTGGTTTTGGTGAAAAAAGTTATACGCCCTATATTTTGGGATGGAGGGAGTAGAAAATTTTGATTTTGTGCTCGCGTAGCCTACCTGTTTCCTAGTAGTGAAGACTCGAACCAAACCCGTCCTCATCACGGATTTGGCCGAGACATTCGAGAGCATAAGGGCATATCGGATGAAACTAAATCCCGAGAAGTGTGTTTTCAGAGTTCCATCTGGTGAATTGCTTGGATTCATCGTAGGGATTGAAGCTAACCCAGAGAAAATAAGTGCGATCATGAAGATGAAGCCCCCGACCAATCAGAAGGATGTGCAGAAGCTCACTGGATGCATCGTGACGTTCAACCGATTCGTTTCTCGACTCGGGGAACACGACATTCCTTTCTTTAAGCTCCAACGCCGACAAGACGGTTTTCAGTGGACTGTAGAGGCACAAGAAGCCTTTGAAGATTTCAAAAGATTCCTCACTACGTCACATTCAAAGTTTGGCGATTGCAAGAAAAAATCGAAGCAGAGATTACTGAGGTTTGCCCAAACGATTTTCATTATGGCTTTTAGGCTGGATTACAAGGTAACTTTGCAGCACAGCACAATGAGTTAGGGTTCGTTGCTGGCTTGCAAAAGGATAAAAGAAAAATAAATGGAAATTACTCTGACTGGATGCAAAGCGATACGCTATATCTAGGCTCCTTTATACATGGAGAAGTTCAAGAGACGCACCTCGCAACTCATTTTGAACACAGTGAAACCATCATGGTGATGGGATGGGAATGAGTGCGGTTGCGTTTCGACTGGGCAAGAAGGGGGTGAAAACTCTTCGCCTTTCCCTAAAATGGGTTTGGGCCAAACCCAATTAAGCAAAGGGCAACCCTCTTAATAGGCTTTCTTAATAACACACCATCGTTGGTGGTTATATGTTAACATCGAGCCTAATTCGACCTCAGTACACCCTTGAGGGCATATGACCAGAAGCACCACCCATTGAAAATGTTTCATGACATACCCCATGTTGGGTCACTAGCCAGCTTTGCATGTTCGAGGTTGGGTGTTGATGAAGCTTGGATACTGTTTCGAAGGTATGCCTTTTATAGGTCGCCAGTTGTATACCGCTGCCAGGGTACAAATACGTCTCGGCTAAACTTTATCCACTCGGTACATCCTTAAGTGGGCCGCTAGCTGATCCCTTCTCTGATTGGGACAGGTACCACTCGGCTAAAAGAAATGCCCCATGTTGGGCTGAACCAGGTGTCCGATGCTTACATATATTGAAACGCATAACACGCAGCATCTCACAAGATGGAAGTTGTGATTGTGTGGCTTAAGGTGCGCTTCATGATGGGCCGATTGCTATTTTCATAACGTGAGAATGGGTGCCGAGTAGCCGAATTCATCATTTGAAGTGATGTGCCAAATAGGCTGAAAGCCAGAGTTTAGGTATTGCCAAGTCGAGCATTGCTTTCAACACAAAAGCTTAAGATTTCTTGAGTTCTTTACAATCTCTTTTCAAATTACAAGAGCTATCCATCAGACCAGTCAGCCAAACATCTGACTCGATAGTAAAGCACTCGGGTGCTACTGTGGACTACATGGGCCCCGGGTACCCTCTGGAAGGCCCATGAGGTAACAAATGGGGGTGATCCAAGCAGGCTAGATAGGGATGAAGACTACTCGGGCTACGCATAACTTGTTCGTCAAGGGTGTTCCCGAGGATAGAGTTTAGCTCCATGTCATTAGGAGATTCGTACATGTAAATGTCGGTGCATATCATGTGCTGATATAACAAAATCTGGTATTATGTACCGGATAGGGCCCTGTAACCTTATCCCCCTACACTATATAAAGGGAGGGGTAGGGGTCATAGAATCATCTGCATCTTCATCATCATAGGACTAAGGTATTACCTTTAACTTGAGGGTCTGAACCTATATAAATCCTTGTCTTGTGTTACCATCTAGTTTGGTTCTAGAGCATAGCCCCGCAACAAATTCATTGCTGA
>SPJY01034554.1:203609-231021 GCA_005191435.1 Raddia distichophylla | reverse complement strand
AACATTGAAAACGGACATCATATGTACTTTGAGCGTCCGTTTGAAGGTGGACTGCTTAGGAGGGTTGCAAATCCCGGCGAGCCCATTCTTGCGGGTGCGCGCTAGCCTTGCGCCTGTAATTTGTGTGGATAATAGACTGTAGATTCTCGATCAAACTTTGGATCGACTTTCTTAGTTTGAGAACATGGACAATGCGTATCCATCGTAGTTACTAGGGCAACACTCCCGACGACGTCTCCAATCGGTGGTCAGGCACTGTTGCCGTAGAAAAGCACTCCCAACAGCCATACCTACATCGAGAGTGGTACAGATGCCTTGGAGCCTTGAATGATCGATATTCCTAGTGAATTGGGCATCGCCGAGGATTGGTGCTATGAAGGATGATCGTTGGGCCACACGACATGGGTGACAACTGTCGATGCATGGAAAACAAGTCCTTCACCAAGCTTATTTGTTGATTATGGGACCAAATGTACCCTTCCTCGTAGGGGCCTTTAGCTTTGGGATGTCAATCACACAATACAAAGAAACACGATTTTTTACCCTAATTAAGATCCCTCGCGGTAGAGGTAATAGCCCTACATCTAGCCTTTTTTACTATGAGGTCATACCCGAGGTCTAGGCGAGAACATAGGTCACGATCGAGGATGTACATGGAATGTGTACATTATATGAGATGTGATCTACAGGGTGCAATACAAAGGGGAACTTATAGTGTTTAACATGTTAGAATAACTATGGATGATTCTTATACTCCAAGACGAACCTGAATCTTCCATATATGGACTTCATTACCTTAAGCCCCAAATTTTTCCTCCAAATGAACTCGTGCCCCACATGGAAACTAGATCGTGGAATTGACTCAAGGCATAATCGCCAACTGAGTTGTCTGGGATCTTGGAGAGCTCGAGCCCCAAACGAGCCCATTACCGAGGCTAAGGACAGCCCGGGTCATCTAGACCTCCGAGCGAAGGATGGCATGAGCCAGAAAACCATTGCTCGGTTACCCACAAGCCGGGTAACCAAGGTTCCTCCTAGGCTTAGAGCCTAGGGTAATCGTTCAGGACAACAACTATGGGGTTGGATGACATCAACAAGGCAAAACCCAAACCTCGACACTAACGAAGGATTGAGAAGGTCAATGTTTTATGTACAAGCATCCTTCCTCGTGGGAATTTCATGTTCGATGCCTCATCTATTAAGGCGGGTCAGGTCATGTTTCGGCCCGAGACGAAGGTATTTACGGACTCAACCTTAATATGGCAGTTTGATGCATTTTTCAATTAAACTTCTAATTTTTGTATAAAATTCAAACAGTGCTCAAATTGCGCGGGATAAATTTCATAATTCTTCTGAAATCGAGTGAAACCCATTTAAAATAATTTCAATTAAACCCATTTTAAGATCTTGCACTTATTTCGACCCTATATTTACAAGGGAAAAGTGTCAATTTGGTCCCTCAACTTTCGTGTTTGCGGCAAATTTATCCCTAAGATCCAAAACTACTCCTGATTCATCCCTGGCCTTACAAAACCATGCTACTTTGGTCCTTTGACTGGTCAACTCCATGTTTTGAGTCGTTTTGGTTGACGTGAAAGCTGAGCTAGCTTGTTTTCGACATGTGGACCATCACTTCTTCGATGACATGGATACACATAGAATGGCCGATATGGCCACTCCATTTCCTTTTCCATGTTTCTTTTTCTATTCTTGTGCTTTCACACTCTTCTCTCTCTTTCATCTCTTTGACTATCTGATCAAATCGACCAAGACCGCCCACTCCTTTCCTATTGTTCCCTAGCAGTCTTCTTCTGTCCTCTCCCAGCACTAGAGATCGACCGCCTTCCCTAGCACCATCGTAGAAGGCGGCGACGGTGGTAGCGACTTGCGTGGGAGGAGGAGGCGGGAGTACCTACATAGGGGGAGGTCGAGGCGACGACGACACCTGCATAGGAGGAGGCGAACTACGTGGGAGGAGGCAACGAAGGGGTCCACATGGGAGGATGCAGTGATAGTCGCATGTACGAGAGAAGGCGGTGGCGGCCTGTGCAAGCGAAGGCAACGGTGGCCCACGGCGGATGGGGCAAAGGTGGCAATGTTATTGAGCTGCAACGTTCGTGGTCATGGAGGAGGAAAGGGCTAGGAGATGGTGGTAAGGATGGCAGAAATACCCATGGGTCCGGGTACCCGTGGGGACCCGACTCACTGGTTCCCATGGGTATGAAAGTTCCCATGGGTTTGATTCCTAGAATGGGCCCATGGGTATGAAAGTTTGGGTCTAGGTCTGCGTCCAACTTTAGACCCATGGGTACTGAGACTCAAACCCGAATTGTAGCACTGACATGTGGGCCTAATTAAATTTGTGTGTTGTGGAGGAGCTTATATTTGTGTTAGTTTATATTTGATTATTTCTGTTGCTTTCAGTTTGATGGCTAGTTTTTTTTTATGCTTATATGCTCTTGAAATGGTACTAATTGCCATGTATGTGACATAGTTGTAATGTATATTTGTTGCTGATTATAGAATGGTATTTGGCGTTTTTATAATTTTTTGGGTCTGGGTCCGGGTATAGGTCTAACTTTGGACTCATTACAGTTTTTTGGTCGGGGTCTGGGTCCATGAAGGCTGGACCCAAAGGACCCAGATCTATTGCCATCCCTAGATGGTGGCAGCTATATGACACAAAGGGGAGAGAGAAAGTTAAGAGAGAGGGGATGAGGAGAGAATGGCTCGTGTGGTCTAGTAAAAATTTCTCAATTTAAATAAAATATCCACTTGTGTGGCCCATGTCAACATCCACATGTGTAAAATAAGCTATATGAGTGTCAAGTGAGCCAAAACTGTCCTCAAAAGCAAGCTTGACTGGTTAAGAAACCAAAGTGGCATGGCCTTGCAAGGTCAAGGATGCATTGAGCCTGGTTTTTACTTTATGGACAAACTTAACGCAAACGTAAAAATTGAGAGAGCAAATCAGCACCTTCTCCATTTACAAAGCCAGGAGATGATTATGCGTGGCTGCAGACCGCTTATCTCCCTAGCACGGCACTAAAATGCATGTTGTGTTGGGCCAGGCCAGGCCAGGCCAGAAGACTTCAACTTGGACACAAAAAATGGAATTGAAGGCAGCAAAATAAGTTTGTTGAAACTGGTCTGGTTCATTCAGGTTAATTTTAAGATGCATAATGAATTCATGACAATAAAAACACAAAAATCAAATAATTTTTATTTTCAATTATACTTCCGAATCAGGTTTCGCACTGATTCAGATTTAAATCTGCTCGGGCCTTTGATCTTTGAATTTAAATCTAAAGTTGTTTGACGGTAACTCGTGCTTGAGTCCCTTGAACCAGTCAAATTTCAAGTTTGCAAAAGTTTTTAAGACGGCCCTTGGGGCATTACACGATTGATCATCGGATTATAGTTATCAGATACCCGCTACTAATGAAACATACAAATTTAAGCTTAGCACAAAACAGGCACCGAAGCCTTGGCATGAGGAAAGATGGCACGGTTTTTGCTGTCTTCAGCGTCCATGTCTGCTGAGTCAGTGGGTGCCCCGGGATAAGAAAGAGTCAGTAACTGAAGCTGGATCCAGCTCGTAGAAGCCATGGAGTTTGCCATCTTTTTCTTTCGTCAGACAGAAAGAAGGTATCCAGTGAGAAAACCTTATATTCTCTTTTGTAGGGATCTCCAGAATACCCTTTCCATCGTCAGGCCTGAACACAACTGTGTAACCATCTACTTGAGTCAGAAATAAGACCTTTGTGCTAGCTTCAGTGCGCTCAGTAATCTCACTAATGGCATATTCACAGGCATCCTTCCTAGAAGGAACCCAGCTAGATTAAAGCATCGTTTCCAACCAACCTGACATGTTTCTACTAAGTGAGAAAATGCATCATTGTTGTCATACTTCACCCACTAGTTATGGATTTTAAATGCCCCGTTATGGATTTTAAATGCCCCACAGCTCACAGGTACATTCTGGTCCAACCACAGCATCTCCTGCTCCAGTTCAGCACACGCTTCAAGCCATGTCAAGTGCACTCCAAACGGTTCTACCTCAACTTGGGTCACCCAACCGTAGTACTTGGGAAATTTATCCATATCACTGTAAAGGGCCCATGTCTGGCCACGTTTGAACTTATCATATGACCGCCCTTCTTACGTTACCAGGGGAAGGACAAACTTGCTTGGAGGAATAACTGAACTCATTACCATGATGGGCACTCTGTTGCTGACTTAGGTTTCTTTCAATGGGGTGATCTTTCTGTTTTCCTCCTGGACCTGGTGTACTAACACTAGTGATGTGAACAAACCCAGTTGATTGACTTGTCAATAGGCATGTAAGAATCAAGAGTAACAGATGGAAATTCTACATCGAGGTCACTAGGAAGTGATGCAGCATCCAGCACAAGAAATCCACCAGGAACACCTGCCTTCTCATTCCCAGTTGTTCTGAAAAAAGGTATACTATGCGAGAATCCAAGTAGTTCACCTGATGGTATATGAAACAATGATTCACCCTTTACTTTTGCAAACAGACTCACAAATGGTTTAATCTTGATCAAGGGGGCAACAGCAACACCAGCTTCCATTGTGAAATCTGATAGGACTTCCACAACTTCATACTTATATGTTCTATGGTTATCTGCATCTGAGCTCCATTGCATACTCCAATCCTTATAAAGAGCCCATACCTCGCCTTTCATGGGGTGTATTTTATATGAGCTCCCTTTTCTGCCTTTTTCCCATGAAATGATGTGAGAAAACAGGCGTGCACCTTGTGATAGCTCTGTTTTCCATAAGACAAAGCTTCCACAAGACGCAGGCAATTCTTCGTCAGTCCATTTGTCCTCTTCCCCATTCATTGCTTCATGCTCTAGCCATGTGAACTGAACTGTGAAATTGGTAGCATCAATATGTCTTATTCGAGCATAATACCGTGGCATGCCATCGCAATCATCATAGAGTGCCCAGATCTGATCAACCGCAAACCGACTGACATCCCTGTACCTATCAAAGTCAAAAAATTCCGGATCAGGGTAGGAAAAGCTTCCAGAATTGCAAGGCTTTTTTTCCGCAGCTGTGTCACAAGTAACTTCTTTCTTGTTGCTTTCCTGATTGCCTTCGTCGGTAGCGTTTCCTTCATCTTGGTTGTGTGCTTTGCTAGAAGCATGAGGTTCAACATTTTGTCCGCTAGCATGAGAGACATTGTCATCAAGCTTTTGCTTAATACTCGAACCAGCATTTGACAACCAATCTACTATTGACCGCCTCTTTTTCCTAGAGGAAGTCATGATGTTGCTAGGATTGGCGTTTTCCTTTATCTTAACTGATCTTCGTGGACTATTTAACCCTCTAGCACCTGGCTCTGCAGATGCATCTACACTACTACCATGGTTTTGCCTATCGGCAACATCTGGATCAGTAGGCTTAGATGTCATCCCCCACCTGAATTATCATCTGTATTTGGTGCAGAAAATTTAGATAGATTCCCATTTGAAACTTCAAAAACCCCTTCTCCAACTGTCTTGGTGTGGTTAACAGTATCCTGACGACCCACACTTGCACTGCTTTTCATGTGTTCTCCATGTAGTGGTCCATTCACCCAGAGATTCTTATCTCTGTTTGCCCCAGAAGAAACCTTTGTAGAACACTGCTGTTGACTGGGAACACCACTCCACTGTCCAGCACCATTGATTATTTTGTCTGAAGAAGGCACATCCTTTTCATTTAACCTACATGCAACAAACTCTTGACTGCAGTTATGACAATAGATGCGGCGATTTAGTATGCTCCAGTAGTACTGATATTTTGTTTGACAGTTCAAGCACATTGTCCAAAATGAACTTTCAGCAGTGGGTGGTGGTGCTGATGGCCCATGGTCTGCCACACTACTATTGGCATCAGTTTTTCTCTTTATCGTTACTGTAGCTCTCTTTGGTAATGTTGCCTTTGTTGTTACTGTAGCCTGCATTGGCTTTGTACCATGCTTAGGCTGCATAGCCTGTTTTGGTGCAATTCTTGAAGCAGCCTTCCATTTGACGTCATATGCACATCGTTTTGTTCGGTCAGACAATGTTGAGTTAGCTTCTGTAACTAATTTAAAAGCAGCTTCAGCACCAGGGAAACTGTTTTTATTAGGGTGAAGTGAAAGGGCAAGCTTGCGGTATTGCTTTTTTATGGTTATCTCATCCGCTGTCACCTCTACTTGGAGAATCTTGTAAAGGTCCAACAATCCATTTATTTTTGCTTCTGCGGCACAATGTACTTCACAGACAGTTAAAAGCTGAGATATGTTCTCAAGCTCTCGAAAAATCCTTTGAGCTTTAAGCGCAATCCTTTTCGCACCATCAAAGTCTCTGTTTTTCAACTTCATTAAAGCAATCCCCATCGCCTTCAAGGCCTCTTCTCTGTTGCACTCCATCAAAGTGCTTACCAAATTGGTTCTGGAAAGCAGAATCCTCCAAAAGGAATTATAAAAAGTGACAAAGGTATGTAACCTTTTCAGGCCCTTTTCCAGACAATCTCAAACACAAAGAGAACCTCTACTAAGCCAGATCCTGCAAGTTTGAGAAAGAATAAATAACAGAAACATATACGATAATATATAACAAAATATGAACGAACTTATGGAATCCATGGTGAAAAATGGTTTCATTAGGAAACAATTGACCATAAAGGTCAGATTAACAAAGCTTTCCAAGAAATACCTTTCCACAACAGTAATCACTTGTGTATAACTGGTCTATTTTTTTCCCAATTGCTGATATAAAATTAGCAAGAAATAACAAGTTGAATGATGTAATAAAGTCAGCAATCATGATTATTTATTGCCTTTGTGTAACTATGTATCATTGATAATTTATAGAATCATATCTCCCTCCTGATCTTAGTATATGTTTCATACGAGCAGTAACAGCCTCCACTATAAATAGCAGAATGATGATTACATTCAAGACCACCTATCATGATGTACATTCATATAATGATACATACCATCCTGATCCCTGATGGAAATATTTGTTTGACAGAAGAGACAACTGCCAACCTATGTTGAAAAACAGTTAAATATGCAGCTATGCAGTGGCAGCAGGTGCCCTGCAATGCTTTTTTCTTTTGCATAAGGGGAAAACCCCACTTCCATTCCATATAAGAAACGAAAGCAAACAGTCTTTTCCTTGGTGCTAGGGCGGTTGAGGGGCCAAGAAGTCTTTTCCTGTAAAAAGACCTATACAACCTTGGTTTATCTACCCTGCTGAGGGTAGCAATGTAAAAGAACTTATCCCAATATATAAGGGATGAGACGTTGTAACCCACGGGGGATCAAATAATACCAAGGGGCTAAGACATAAGTCGATAAGACTAAGGCCTTGTTTGTTTGAGTTTCTAGCTAGCTTCTACCCCGCAGAAGCCAGAAGCCAAAACAAACAAACAGCTTTTGCATACCCCTTCCAAGAAGCCAAAAGCCTCCAAAAGCATAAATTGTATTGAGAAGCAAGTTCCAAGTGGCTTTTCCCAAAAGCAGCTTTTAGAAAAGCCGCAGCTCAAACATACAGGACCTAAGAGTTGGTGTGTTCCCTGTCTTCCTTGAGCTTGCCCCTTATAGTTTCATCTCACCTGTTCCTAGCCAGTGATCTTGAAGCTCACGGCGAAGATCCTCACAACTTGTTGTCTCAGCCAAGGCCGAAGACAACAGGCTAATACAACACAATACATTACACAGCAACCAACTACGTGATACTTATATAATATAGATAGCTGTACTCACATGTTTTTTGTTACGTAGTTTCTACTCAACAAAAATGACCACCAAAAAGAAACACCATTGGAAACACAAGATCACAAGATAATAAGAAACATGAAACATTTATACCAGTTACGGTATTACCGCAATAGGGAACATGGATAACATTAAAAAAGTTCTATAATGCTCGAGTTGAAACCACTCACAGAGGCAAAGCAGACCACATTCCTGGTGCAGACCTCTATGTCCAACAATTCTTCTAGAGGGAATTAACCTGTGCGACAAGACAGTTAGGGCACAGTTGGGAGAAATTGGACATTGCAATTCAATAATTTATATACGACCAGCATGATTACTTCCAAAAGAAAAAGAATCACGGACGAAGACACATGAGAGTATGAGACCGGCACAGCTAATACGTAGTGGTGCTGGAAAGGAAGAAATGATGGATGACCACAGTAAAACTGCAATCGAATTAAACCATAGCAAAATTATTTGCTAACTTAGATAACACTTGATTGCAATGCTAACTGACAGTAAAATAGACAGAAAAAAATGCAACGTCGAGAGGAAAACCATGACCTATGAATCATCATGTCTATTTTTTTTAGAATGGAACAAAGTAAATATGCAGCCACACCATGCCAATCCTAGGACCAAACCTAGATGGGTGCGAATGAACAACCTTACTCCCATCCCACCACTAAGGATCATCCCTAATATCAAAATCAGGTTCCTGAGGGATTTTTATCCTCTGCCGTTGGTTGGAAAGGCAGAGGATGAACAGTACTTTGTGCAGTTGGTAAATCTCAACCGTTGGATCTCAAATGGATGGATCAGATCTTCGTATGAACAGTACATAACAAACATTGTTTGCTACAGTGACTATGAACAGTACCGGTGAACAGCGACTTCGCTACAGTGTTCGTACCTTTTTACCTATTTGGCACAGTGCCCCTCTGCCTTTAAAGCCACAGCGGCGGAGGATTTGCTTGACTGAGTAGTTGGTTTCTACAGCTACAGATCACACCAATATAATCTAGATCACCATCCCAATAGGCATAAAATAACTCAGCTTGACAAAACAACTAACAATCAACAATGCTAGTAAATATTTAGCAATTAGCATAGAGGGGAAATTCACATTTCTGAAATTTGAAGGGAAACTCACAAAGCTACCTTCCAACTTTCCAAGCGGCGAGCGGGAGAGGACCAAGGACCGGCAGAGCGGGAAGGTGAACGGCGGACGCGGAGCCGACGTGCGGGCCCCACCACCAGCGAGGCGGAGCAGCAGGAAGTGGCGGGAGGCGAAGAAGGGCACCGTGCGGGTTGCGCGGAGGCGAACCGTGGCTCGGGGACACGGCAGCGGTGGGCGAAGGCGCCGGCGCCCCTCTGCCCGCGTCCCTCCTCCGTAGAATCGAAGCAAGGAACGGGGAGGGAGACGACGAGGCCACAGCCCACGGGAGAGTATCACGCCGGAGGAAGATCAAGGGCGGCTTGGATCCCGGGTGGCCCGAGCTCTAGCTCCGGCGGCGATGGAGGAGAGGCGGAGGCGACGAAATGAGGAGCGCGACGACCCACGAGCAAGGGCGGCGGTTCAGGCGGGTGGAGTAGGAGGGTGCTGGCCTTTAGGACATCGCGGCAAAATTTTGACCCCTGAAGATTCAAAAATTTCTACTTTGCCATCACATTTGCCCCTAGAGTTTACTCTATTTACAGACATTGCCACTAATATCGACCTTTGGGACAGGATTAATTGCGTGACTGCCATCAGATCCAGGGTTTTGAGTGCCTAGAGAAGTAGAGAGTGTGAAATGACCCATTTGCCCAAGGGTATGGAATACTATTAGCCCTAATTTTGCATACCTACGTCTTTTTTGTATTATTTTTTATACAAAAGTTTCTAGAAAGTTGTATCCATTAAAGTCGCAGGAATTTTTACTTTGCACTTAAAATTGAAAAGAATCCTTTAAGATATGCACAACGGTGGGTTGAATGGCTAGACGTCACCCATGTCATAACTTGGCTCACCAAATTAATTGGAATGAAATGTGTATGGGTCCCATGGTAAATTAAAAACCCCCCAAAGCCTACGTACTCAACCACTACATTCCCGAGTTCTCTCTTTTTTCTCACATGAATAGCAACAAATACCTTCCATTCCATCAATATATTGATGTACTCCACTCTCCAAATTTCTATAAAACGGGAAATAGTTTTTTATAGAAGCACCCCCAACTTGATGTGCCAACGCGTGACCCGATGTTCTGATGAGAACGATACGTTGATTTGGACGATGTTGAATTCGCTATCTCAGCTACCAGATAGGAAGGATGAGATCGGCAATCGCGAAGCCACCAACTCGAGTCAATCAAATGTGCCAAGACGTGATTGACCCTTATCCTCCTGCAAGCAATCGAAAACAACTAAGAACAACATAAACATAGCAATCTAAAACAAACCAATATCGTAAACAAAGTTGAGGTTTTGTAACCTAAAAATTTCTACTTTGCCATAACATTTGCCCCTAGAGTTTACTCTATTTACAGATATTGCCACTAATATCGACCTTTGGGACAGGACTAATTGCGTGACTGCCATCAGATCCAGGGTTTTGAGTGCCTAGAGAAGTGGAGAGTGTGAAATGACCCATTTGCCCAAGGGTATGGAATACTTCCTCTTGTGTATTATTAGCCCTAATTTTGCATACCTGCGTCTTTTTTGTATTATTTTTTATACAAAAGTTTCTAGAAAGTTGTATCCATTAAAGTCACAGAAATTTTTTACTTTGTACTTAAAATTGAAAATAATCCTTTAAGATATGCACAACGGTGGGTTGTCTCAAATGGCTAGACGTCACCCATGTCATAACTTGGCTCACCAAATTAATTGGAATCAAATGTGTATGGGTCCCATGGTAAATTATAAACCCTCTAAAGCCTTCGTACTCAACCACTACATTCCCGAGTTCTCTCTTTTTTTCTCACATGAATAGCAACAAATACCCTCCATTCCATCAATATTTTGATGTACTCCACTCTCCAAATTTCTATAAAACGAGAAATAGTTTTTTATAGAAGCACCCCCAACTTGATGTGCCAACGTGCGACCCGATGTTCTGATGAGAACGATACGTTGATTTGGACGATGTTGAATTCGCTATCTCAGCTACCAGATAGCAAGGATGGGATCGGCAATCGCAAAACCACCAACTCGAGTCGATCAAATGTGCCAAGACGTGATTGACCCTTATCCTGCAAGCAATCGAAAACAACTAAGAACAACATAAACATAGCAATCTAAAACAAGCCAATCTCGTAAACAAAGTTGAAGTTTTGTAACCTATCTCGATTAGTCTAATTGTGATGCCCTAAATGGGACTTGGGCCTTTTCTTGTCCAGCCTACACATGGCCATATGAAGGCATAGGAAGGGAGGCTCCAACCCCAGCCATCCAATGCAAATAGTACTGCCATTACCTTGTTCTTGCCCTAGCCGCTATCCATATCAACGTAGGGAGGAGGAAGGCTGTGGAGAGGAGGAAGATAGTGGAGAGGAGGAAGAGAGGGGACAGAGGAGACAAGTAGAAAATGTATGTGCTTGGTCGGGTTCTTCACCTCGTGTTATCATGATTATAGATGTGGAGATTTTTTGATAAGGGAGTACCATTAGTGGCAACAAGGTTAAGGAGTGTGTTTAAGATATTTCTAGCAAGAGTTGAGGGCTGGTCATATTACAGAAATTGTGGGCGATGATGCTAGATTTCCATAGAATGTATAATCATGATGTTTGAACAAGTGATTTGGGACAAATGGCAATTTTATGCTTGCTTCCGAGAATATTAATTTGTCTTCATTCCTAGGTTAATATTAATTTGTCTTGATTCCTAGGTTTTGGTGGTTGTAGAGAGGTGATTAGTGAGAGAAAAGAGCTGAGTGTAGGTGCGATATGGTTTATTTATTGTGTAGTTTATGGGAGCATTTGTTGAGTTTAGTAATTTTCTATAGGTGACAGCGTAGATTTGAGGTCAACCACACATCATCCTAGCTCTCGAGGCTAGTAAAGGCAAGTATATGTTAAACAACCATTTTCGTGATGCATGACTATTTAGTCTAATGCTTTGAGATTATTCTTATTATGTGGATGCTTGGATGGTTTTAATAGTTGTATGATGTTTAATCAATTATTATGAAATTTGTTGCTAAAGTATGAGGACATATGATGTATATACTATAGTGTAAGCATTTTGCATCATTTTGAATATGGGCTAAGTTGGTAAAAAAATCGTATAACTAATCCAGTGAGGTTGGTGAGAAAGTTATACGACTAATCCGGAGTGCTCTAAAGAAAGACCTACTTGATAGGAACTCCACGGGAGTGCCGTAATTGGTCCCCTTGGGCAAGGTGTGGCATCGATAAATGCCCACCTACAGACACAAACATGTGCATTGGGTGTATGAGAAGTAAATTTGATAGAGTGGTCGATATAATCGTTGTTTTTATTGAATTATTGACGAGCTTTTGTTGTTCTTTATGTTTATGCATATACTTTGCCGAGTTTTTTAACTCACTCTTACTTTTATTTGACTTTTTGGTAATCGATGACGCTTTCATGAATGGGACTTTAGGGGAGTAGCACATGTTTGAAGCACTCACTACCTCTCACATTAAGATTGTGGATATATTTGTACTTGAGCTAAGGTTGAGAACAATTTAGAAAAAGAGTAAATTGAGTTGTATTTTATGAAGTTATTTTGAGGTCGTCTACGTTGTTTTAAACGTATTGGAGGTAATTATTGGTTGTGATGGGTTCTCTGCAATACCTAATTGGGGTGGCTGGCTACAAGGCGAGTGCAGCAAGGACGAGACTTGGGCCCAGTGTGGGATCCACCCTGATTCCCTGAGAACTGATTCCTTGAAGTGGTTGAGCTAAGTACTACAGTGCGACCATGTGTACCGGAATGGGATAGCCTTGACAAAGTACCCTTCGAACCCTTGTTTGGTCATCCCGTATGGCGGCAAGGTGAAGAAGATCGTGACATCACTCTTCAAGCTCAAGAGGGGAACACAACCAATGTGTGGTTTGTCCTACGCTATAGGGAATCCTTAGAGGTGATGTGATACAAATGGGTGTCCGATCTTCACAACATAGGATCAGTGGGATTGATCCGTGCAACTTGACGAACTGATGGCTACAACAACCGTGCTGGTTAACGGAAACCTACGACAAGAGAATTCGCCCAACCACACGATGTGATCAGCACGTCTACGAGACCACAAGAGTAGACACACATTCCTTCAAGATGATGGGAGACAAGCACACAAGAAAAACGGTGGAAGAAAACTCCCAATTTCCCACGGGTAGCAAAGCTATCAATCCGTATAAACAAGAGTTTTAATCTCAATATCAAAAGTGGTCTTCCTTTCTGAAGATGCAATCTAATATAGGGAGAGAGTGGTGATGGCTAGGAGGTTCCCATGGGGAGCCCACCACTTTGGCCTCGACCCGGCACGCTTGAAAGGCCCGAGTTTGACCCGCTGGTTGGTGCAGCAACTTATTTTGAAGATTCCTCAGGCTTGAGGAAGAATTTTGAGGTGCGGTCAGATCTGTTGGAAAGCTCTCGTTGTTGTCTTTTTATAGAGTCCAAAACGTTGAATTATAATGTCATATGTGGTCTGACCGTCCGTTTGAAGTTGTGTTGCACGTAGATGGTCGAATCGAACTCGTACACAAATTGGGCTCTTTCTTGGGACGGTCTTGGTGTGATGTGGCTTGTGTGACTAGGGGGTGCCGAAGAAGTGAAGATGCGCCTTTCTTAAATATGTATTGAGCTGGGAAGGTGGCCACGGTGGAGGGCGAACTGCTGGCGGCGTTGGCGCACTATCAACACGATGAGCTTTTTGGTTGTGAACGTTACTCGGCCAAGGTGGCGATCAATGAAACCATGCAGGGTGATGAGGTGTCTTAGACAGCAACATCATCATGATGTTGGGTGTTGGTGTTGGTGCATGCGTAGTTGGTGCAGGCGTAGGGATGTGCTCAGGAGGGGGAGGCGCTGGTGCAGGCAGGTGCGGAGCCAGGATTTGAACATAGGGGGGGGCCAAGTAACTTAAAAATTCATATCAATACAATCTGGTTCTCAAAACGTGTATGCTTGAATGCTTAAATATAGTAAAATATATTGAATGATACAAAACAAAATCAAATATCCATTAATTTGCTTCGGTGAAAAAAATAATATAAAACCTAATTACTACTCCCTCCTTTCTTCAAGTAATAGTCGTTTTTGACATTGACATAGTCTTTGAAATACAATTTTGATCATCAATTACTATTGAAATTTATTTATAAAATCCATAAAAATATGATAGTATGGAAGTGTTTTAAAACTTTGGCTTAGGACAAGTCTAAAATAACTTTTATTGTTTGAAGTATGGAGGGAGTATCTTCATATATCAATTTATATATTAAAGAGCATGACAGAAAGATAAAACATAATGGTATATGACCATAAAATTTATGGAATCAACATCCAATTTGATGATAATCATCATTATTAATTTAGAAATTAGGGAGTGAGAGACAGCGATGTAATCCAATTTGAGTATTGATGGCATTAGGTTCTTCTGTATTAGTGCTGTAATTAGCGGTGTAATTAGTGCATATAGGAAATTTGCATTTTGGTTAGGGGGGGCCATGGCCCCTGCCAGCCCCCCCTTGGCTCCGCCACTGGTCCCAACTCCTCAAGGGGCTGAAGAATAGGAGCGAGGATATTTATGGCATAGGATTCTTAGATAACTTGGTGGAAATGTGACCCAACGATGAGGAAGCCAACCGTAACTTGCTGTCCGAACAATCGCAAGTCCACAAACCAAATAAATAATCCACACAACAACTCTCAAAGGCGAAGGAGCACAAATTAAGTGCGATTCATGAGGAATCACAAGAAAATAGCAGCAAGAACTCCTTTGGTTCTTAGTTGGTATCTAACCAAAAGTTCATATCATCGAACGTTATCAAAATAGATGGATTACATAGGTATTTATACTAGGAACATCGCTCCTAGTTTAGGTATGAAAGCTATCATCATGTGAAAGGAGTTTCTTGATCACCCAAAGATCACCACGAGTTGGAAATAAAGAGGACTCTTTAGGTCTCGCATGCAGATTTGGAAAGAGTGTATAGCTTCCACTAAAATGATGACAACTTTTGGCTTAGAAGTTGAAACAACGAATGGTTTGAAATGCTGGAAAATAGACTTCAATATCTTTCCAACAATGTGGCCCATAAGCATGTTGCACGTACAGATTATCTCCAGTATTGCTCGCAAATTCACGATCATTGTGGGTTGTGCCATGCCGAGCTATATATGTTTCCCCATCGAGCGACACCATTCCATTGTACATAAGTCCAATCAAAGAAGTAGAAGTTGGGAGCACCTTCAAGTTATTAGTATCTGGAATGAGACAGGTTATCGTTCAGATGATTATGTATTAGTTTGACACGAGCTTGAGTGATCCCCTTGGATGCAGCCATCTTGATCGTTAGGGCAATCTTCTTCTTCGTTAGATCGATCATCTTGGTCGTTGAAACTTGTGATGTTCACGTTAGGATGCCAGCCAAGAGCTAGATGGTTAAAATATCATTATGGTGCCCTTTGGGAGTGCATTGTATCGCATGGGTAAAGGGTGCAATCTTTAAAGAGTGTACAACTATCATGATAGCCTTGCCCGAGGTCAAGAGAGAACGACGGGGAGCTACCTCTCTGGTACTTTTAACTATTTGTTTGCAAAATGTTTTTAAGGAAAACCATGACAATAGTCGTGAGTCTAGGTTTATTCCTCACAGGACCACTATAATTGCAAGGGTGTTAAGTACACGGTGGGGTAACCGTCATTAGCCACTTTGGGGCAAAACCGCCGGTCATTGAAACACTTAAAAAAAGATTCTAATTTTTGTTTTCCCAATGTTTTTCATGTTTTGAAAGCTTAGGCTGAATATGATAAAACTGACTTACTGTGGAATACATGTACCCTGGATATCTTACCATGGAATACATGGACCCCGGGTATCTACATGGCGGGCTGTGAAGACCACCTAACAGGGGATGGGATGAGCCGGCTACATACGCATGGGTGCCACCCAGACTGTTATCTAGTCTGTACGGCAAGGAAAGGATAAAGATAGAAGTCTATCCAAAATAGAGAAGATATGATTGTAATCCTAGATAACTACGTGTCCAGGAAGGAAGGATAGAAATAGAAATCCTACCTCGTAACCGACCAGGACTCTCTTGTAACCCTGTCCCCCACTATGTAAGGCAGGCAGGGGACCCTGGTTCAAGAGATATATCTAGAGAGAATATCATATCATCATATCACCATCATAATCCTAGAGCATAGGACAAGGGTATTACCTCCACTGCGAGGGCCTGAACTTGTATAATCACTTGTCTTGTGTTACCATCGAGTTTGGATCCAGTGCATGGCCCATATATATTATTTCTGACAACACTCCCTGCCAGGTAGGGGCAGCGTCAAGACCAATCTCATCAAGCTTGATGGCAACAATTGCTGGAGTCGTCGTCGCCTTCACTCCTGGCTAGCTTTTCCGCTTCGGGAGCTTGGACTTCGTCATCGGCAAACTTCGGAAGCTCGCGCTCTTAGACTTAGACCAGATCTGATCTGAAGGCGACTTTAGCAATGAACTGCCTAGACTCCTCTTCGGATTAGAGAATGCCGCCGCTACATGCCAACGCGTAATGCGTCGGAGGCCTCAGCTCGCTCTTTTGGACTCGGACTAGATTTGATCTGAGAGAGACTTCACCAACACTGCAAGATCCACTCTTTCGAACTCGGACAATATCCAATCTGGGAGGGACTTTAACAATGCTTCACTCAGACTCCCGTTCATGTTGGGGAACACCGCCGCCACCTACCAGCAAGTAGTGCGCCTTGGGATCAATTCCCGACTTGGATACGGCGAGGACCCGACCGAGAACAAATCTTGGATAGTGTCCGTCATCTCGACAATTGTGGCGCCCACCGTGGGGCACTGGCTTGATCAACCGCGAGGCGAACGCAAGAAGTAGATGTGATTTGTTTGCATCCAGAATCTAGATGGAAATTGCATCGCAATTTCCTGTTGACTCAGAAAGAGTTTCGGGGTGATTCTTGATGCGTTGGAAAGCTTACCTCATTATCTTTTCAACGAATTTGAAAATACCTAAATACGAGTTTGGATGTGGCCGTGGCATCCATTTGAATGCAGATTGCATAAGGAGGTCACGAATCTCGGTGAGCTCGTAAAACTCGTCGGTGCCGGCCATGGCGTGAGGATCAGCCACGCCACACCTCGTGGGACATTGAGGATCAGCGAGGACCTTTATCGACCTTCGTCGAGCTCCACCGACCACGCGGAGATCATCTCCGACCATGGCCGCAACTTCGTCGAACACGCGATGTTCGACCCCGACCACGGGGCATGCTGCTCGGTGTTGATCGGGACGTGAACGACTAGTTTCATATGACTACATGCAGATCGGATGTCCTGAGTTTCTGCTGCAGAATTTTAATTCGTTTCCTACGACTGCGCCATGAGCGCCCAAGTCTACGGGTCGGCTACACGCCTGCGCCCGCGTCACGAGCGTCCCAGTCTACGGGTCGGCAACACGACTACGCCCGTGCCCTGAGCACCCAAGTGTACGGCTCAGTTACACGCCACACCCACGCCACGAGCGTCCCAGTCTATGGCTCGGCAACACGCCTACGTTGGCGTCCCGAGCGCCCAAGTCTACGGCTCAACTACACGCCTACACCAGCGCCCCGAGCGACCAAGTCTACGGCTCGGCAACACGCCTACGACCGCGCCACGATCACCCATTTCTATGGCTTGGCTACATGCCTACACTGGCGCCCCCGAGCGTCCGAGTGTATGGCTCGGCTACACACCTACGCTCACGCCACTAGCGGACAAATGTAAGACTCGACTACACCCCTACACCCGCGCCACGAGCGCCCAATTCTACGGCTCAGAAACACGCCTACGCCAGCGCAACAAGCACCCAACTCTATGGCTCAGCCACGAGCATACGCTTGCGCCCCGAGCGCCCAAGTCTAAGGTTTGGCGACACACCTACACCTGTGCCCTGAGCACCCAAGTGTACGGCTCGAACACACGCCTACGCCTGCACCACGAGCGCCCGAATCTACGGCGCCTGTGCCCTGAGCGCCCAAATCTACGGCTTGGCTACGCGTCTACTCCTACGCCACGAGCGTCGAAGTCTACGGCTCGGTAACACACCTACGCCTGTTCCACGAGCGTCCAGGTCTACGGCTCGGCCACACGCCTACGCCCGTGCCATGGAGGCCACTACCAGACTCCAGAGGGAGTACAGTGTCTATCTCAGGGGGGTCTATGCCCGCCCCACGACGATGCACATGAGGACACTCCTTGGCTTCAGCAGTGCTTCTGTGCTGATTCAGCATCAGTTGATCCGCCTGGCGTGTCTTCATGATGGTACTACTCAGGTCGTAGATGACGCCCTGGAGGAGATCAGTCTCCTACGTTCGTCACTCTGTGTGGCGGACAATGAGCTGAGGGTGGTGGGGAGACGCCTCCAGCACTATGATATGAGCCTCACTATGACGAGACGCCAGCATGACGAGGTGAGGGAGGCGCTTCTTAGGCGTCAGCATGAGGAGACACGACAGGTCCTGGCACAGCGTGACCAGTGTGACCCTTCGCTCTCACCTCCGGGGCCGGACTATCCATCGCCGGAGTATGAGAACTCACTACGATGCGGAAGAGAGGACTCTGCCGCCTTGAGCCTTGGTGGGGATTCCGCGCCATGGACCGTCTTCCCCAGAGGCTCCACAGGAGCAGTCGCTGATGGACACCGACTCCGACTCCGATACTGACACTGGAGGTGACGCCGTTCCTGCACCGCCGGCTCCGGGACCTCTTCCAAGGCTCCACACCGGCATCGGCTTCGACTTCGTCCTGAGGAGTGCGCCCCCGCGTTTTGTCTACTCCCGCCGTCGTCATGTTTAGAGTGTCTATCTATTTCACTGAGCCTAGAGCCGTCCGCCCTAGTAGATGATGGGCTTTTGCTTATGTTGTGTGATGGATGGCTGGTGTCCTAGTAGATGATGGACATGAAATGATGTATGGTGACTGACGGGCCCTAGTATAGGATGGGTAAAAACATTTGGTCTGTACTTTATTTTGCTTCCCTATATGTGGCAAGGGCTATCGAGACATGCTTTATTCCTCTGTGATTTCTATTCTACCTTGCCTTTGATGATTTGTTTAATTCTATTTCTGTGTTGCATTAGATTTATTTTGGAAAAATTCATGCATATTCATATATATGGGTACCATTTATCAATAGATGGCAAGATGTAGATGAGCTGGTCAGGCTCGTGGTGCTGGTGCTGATGCTGGTAGAGGCTGAGGTCGAGGCCGAGGACATGGAAGCAGTCTTGAGGACATTCCGGCATCACCACCGGGAGATCCGACGTTAGGGCAAGTGATGGCATATCAAGCCCAAATGCTTGGTGAAGTGCTCCGCGAGCGAAGACAAGTGAAGAATCGTCGTGGGATGAAGCTTGCAGATTTCTTGCGAGCTAAGCCCCTATGCTCACCCATGCCAATGAACCCATGGAGGCGGAGGACTGGCTCCGAACCATCAAGCGGAAGCTAGCCCTGATATGATGCCCTGATGAAGACAATGCTTCTCGCCACCCACCAACTGGACGGAGCAGCTGCCGATTGGTGGGAGAACTAAGTCAGCGCTTGTCATGGGGACGTCGAAGGTGATGAAGGAGTCGATGGGGAACCGACCGAGCAAGAAGAACAAGAAGGGCAAGGTGGGAACGATGAAGAAGAAGTGGACGAGGATGGTCCGGGAGAAGAGCTGCAGCCCATGGCGACCCATGGAAAGGATATCCCATTGGAGGAGTTCGAAACTGCTTCCGATCGTTCTACACACCCTGAGGGGTCATCCGGATGAAGAAGCAGGAATTCCGCCAGTTGAAGCAAGGGAATTCCTCAGTCAATGACTACCTGACCCGGTTCAATCAACTAGCATGGTATGCCCCGGGAGATGTCGAAGACGAGGGCGAGCAGATTGACAAGTTCTTCGAGGGTATGCTCCCCAGCCTGCGATCTCGCCTCATGACTTCTAGCATATGGTCAACAAGGCGATGATTCTAGAGAACAAGATGAAGGACATGGAAGTCACCCGAAAGAGGAAGCTGACAGTTCGAGCTGGAGCTAGTTCAACCCAAGGCAGGGCGAATGCAACCAACTTCCCTCGCCCGGTGACCCAGTATCAAAGGCTGCAACCCCCTTACCATTTGGGGTCGACCTACCAGGGTCCCAGAAACCGAGGTTACCAGACCACGGGAAGGCCAGCTGCTCCTCCCCAGTCCTTTAGCCAAGCCGCAGCTGTAGATTGGATTGCTGGAGCTTGCTTTCTTTGCCACAAGCCTGGGCACTTTGCTGCAACGTGCCCCAAGAAGAGGAGGGCTCCGGCATCATTCGATATCGTGAATACACCGGTCAGAGGACAAGCATCGCCGGAAAGAGCAATGGGGCAAGGTTCTGTGGCCGCATCAGCCACCACTGTTTGGCGTGGAAGGCTCAACCATGTCACCGTCGAGGAAGCCGAGGAAGCATCGGGTGTTTTGATGGGTATGTTTGCATTGTTCGACAAGCTAATACTTTTCGATTCAGGAGTATCGTATTCATTCATTACACAACATTATGTGGATAAATATGGGCTACAAACCTTCCTGCTAAATAAGACTTTGGTAGTAAAGACCCCGGGGGTATGCTGACCACCACCAGAGCGTGCCTTTATGTATAAAGTGGTAGGAAAACATGGGCTTTTGCTTTGATCTTATGGTCATACCCTGCCGAGGAATCGATGTGATCATCGGTATGGATTGGCTTCAACACTACCAAGGAGTTATAGACAGTGCCCGAAGAGAAATCAAGCTGTACAGGGGTGGATGTTACGAGAGCATTTGGAAGGTAGACACCCCCTTTAGATGGGGCAAAGCCATATGGTATCTTAAGAAGGACGATCCCGCTATGGTGACCATGGTAAATTAGTATCCCGACATCTTTCCTGAAGAACTACCAGGACTGCCACCGGATCAAGGCATGGAGTTTCCCACTGACCTAATCCCTAGAACCGCCCCAATATGTAAGCCATAGTACAAGATGAACCCGGTGGAGCTAGCAGATTGAAGAAACAATTGGATGAGATGCAAGGCCAAGGGTTAATTCGCCCCAGTTCCTCAACATGGGGTTCCCTGGCCATGTTCGTGGATAAAAATGACAAGCCCGGCGGATGGTGGTGGATTATCAAGCCTTGAATGCCGTCACCATCAAGAATAAGTACCCTCTTCCCCGAATAGATGACCTGTTTGACCAACTAAGAGGTGCCAAACGTTTCTCAAATATTGACCTTAGGTCAGGATACCATCAAGTCCGAGTTAGGGAGGCAGATATACCCAAGACTGCTTTCACCACCAGATACGAACTGTATGACTATTTAGTGATGTCATTTGGTCTAACCAACGCCCCAACCTATTTTATGAATATGATGAACAAGATTATGATGGAGTTTCTAGACCACTTTGTAGGGGTTTTCATTGATGACATCCTAATCCTAATATATTCCAAGGATGATGGGGAACATCGAAAGCATCTACGCCTGGTCCTAGACAAGCTTAGGGAATATTAGCTCTACGCAAAGTTTAGCAAATGTGAGTTTTGGATAGATGACATCAGTTTCCTAGGACACATCGTATCCGCCGATGGAATCAAGATGGACCCGGCAAAGGTTGCTACAGTAATGGAGTGGGTGGCACCTACGTCCGTGACCGAAGTAAGGAGCTTCCTTGGGATGGCTAGATATTATCGGTGTTCCGTCAAAAATTTCTCAAAGACAGCTTGACCAATGACCCACCTACTAAAAAAGGATAAGAAGTTTTAATGGATGGGTGCTTGTGAGCTAAGCTTTCAGGAGCTCAAGCAGCGGCTTACATCTGCTCCCGTACTAGTGACACCGGACACTAGTAAGAAATTTGAGGTATACTGTGACGCCTCCAAGCATGGTCTGGATGCGTCCTAATGTAAGAAGGAAGAGTGGTTGCTTGTGCATCACGTCAACTGCGAAAGCACGAGATCAACTACCCCACCCATGATCTGGAGCTGGCTACCATAGTGCATGCCTTTTAAGATCTGGAGGCACTATTTGGTGGGACGACCTTGCGACATATACACCGATCATAAGAGCCTTAAGTATGTGTTCACCTAGAGCACCCTTTACATGAGACAAAGAGAATGGCTAGAGCTGATCAACGACTACGATATGAACATTCAGTACCACCCTGGAAAGGCCAACGTCATTGCCGATGCTCTTAGCAGAAAGTCCCAATGCAATCACATGGAGGTCGATAAGATTCCGGAACAAATAGTTGTGGATTTGAGTCGCCTTAGAATCGAAATGGTCAACCAAAAAATAGTTGTGGATTTGAGTCGCCTTAGAATCAAAATGGTCAACCAAGTATTCTTGGCCAACTTGGAAGTCAAGCCAGATCTTCTAGATCAAATCAAGGAGAAGCAAAAGGAGCACCCAAGCACCTAGAGGATTGAAAGGCTCATCTCCAAGGACAAGAGTTACAAGGTTTCCAAGGATGAACTAGGGGTGTTCTGGTTAGGGAAGCCGATCTTCGTTCCACAGGATCCGGCCCTTACGCACTGCATCCGAGAAGCACGAAGATGTATCAAGACATGACATTACAATTTTGGTGGCCGAGGATGAAAAGATAAATAGCGAAATATGTGACGCAATGCCACGTATGCCAACAAGTCAAGGCCGAACACCAGCGACCGGTTGGATTAGTCCAACCTCTCAAGATCCCGGAATGGAAGTGGGAAGAAATCGCAATGGATTTCATACTCGGTCTCCCCAAGACTAGGGTGGGATATGTTTCCATCTAGGTTGTGGTAGATCGTTTAACTAAGGTCGCACAATTCATACCGCTAAAGACTACTAACAGGGGGAGAAATTGGCTAAGTTGTACATGGCTAGAATCGTGAGCCTTCATGGGGTTCCTAAGCGAATTGTGTCGGACCGAGGGACACAGTTCACATCTCAGTTCTGGGAAAATCTGCATTGCTCCTTAGGGACCAACCTATTATTCAGTACCGCTTTCCACCCCCAAACAGATGGACAAATCGAACGAGTTAACTAGATATTGGAGGATATGTTAAGAGCTTGTGCCCTGGAGTTCTCCGCAGATTGGGAAAAATGGCTGTCCTATGCAGAATTTGCTTATAATAACAGCTTCCAGTCCAGCTTAAAGATGTCACCGTTCGAAGCCTTATATGGTCGCAAGTGAAGAACTCCTCTTCATTGGTTGAAGACGGGTGAAAACCAAGTTTTTGGCACGAACACACTTAAGGGCGCTGAAGATAAGGTTAGAATCATAAGGGAAAGGCTACTGGCCGCTCAGTCAAGGCAGAAGAGCTATGCGGATAATCGTCGGAGGGACCTTACTTTCCAAGTGGCAGACTCGGTTTACCTCAAGGTAGCGCCATGGAAAGGAAATCAGAGGTTCCATCATAATGGGAAACTGGCACCACGTTATGTGGGGCCATATCCCATCACTGCTAGAAGGGGGCAAGTAGCTTACCAGTTGGATCTACCGGCAGAATTGGGAGACGTCCACAATGTCTTATGTCGACGATTGGGAATCGGGCTCCACGAGTCGAGCTTATTTGTTGATTGTGGACAACGGACCCTTCTCCTCAAGGGCTTTACATTCGGGGATGGCAGATCATGCAAGACACGGAGGGGGAGACGATGATTTTTATCCTGGTTCAGGCCCCTCGCGGTGGAGGTAATAGCCCTACGTCCAGCCTTTCTTGACTATGAAGAACAAGAGTACATGGTGGTGCCAGATTGGATCTGGAGTGGTTCCCGGCGTGTTCATAGGATGAACACCCGCTATCTACGGTCCTCGCGCAGGAGGACGAGGTGTAATGATGTGTAAGATCTACCGGGCAGACGATCCTGGTAGAAGATGAGAGAGCCTCCCTCAAGCCCCTTCGAGCCCTCATGCAGGAGGGGTATTTATACTCGGGACTACGAGTATAAAATGGAAAGAGTTATACATGATAACTACCCCTAACTTGTAGGCTAAGTCTTCCATGCTTTAGAGATTACTTCGGATACCGCCTTGGAGATGAAGTCGGTGGAGAGCCACGACGCCAGGAAACCCTAGGAGCACCCTCGCGTCTTGGGCCGGGCCGGATTGCGCAGCTTCGTCTTGATCAACGGGCTACCGGGCAGAGGCCTGCCCGGCGCAACGCTGATGACCGGGTAGGACTCCGGTCGTTGGCACCGGGCAGAGGTTGTCGGGGTGCCGCTATGGTACCTATTGCCGGGCAGGGGTTATCCAATCCCCGACAGCTAGTCCCCGAGCCTTAAGTGAGATGAAGCATCTCTTTGAGGCTGAATGTCATCAAGGAGGGATTGGATTCTTGGTAGTCAAGAGTGTACCACCGCATCCAGTAAGATCAGATCTTCCGAGAGAATAAACATAGCAAGTCGCGAGATGGACTCGTGTTGCTGCATCCAGGTATGAAGATACCCAGGAAAGCATGAACGGAAATAGGGGAACCACCTCTCGGGCTAGAGCTTGCCCGAGGAAATAGAGATTGCGCTCTCGAGCGAATGTCGTGCTCAGGAGCGAAGGTGATATGCCCCCAGACGTAGATCGTGTGCTAGGAGTAGACAATGCATACGAGGGGGAAGTTGACCCAGTCCTCGAGCGTAGAGCTCGTCAAAGCATCCAGGTAAAGAGATCCAGTCCCCCAGCACGGAGCTCGCTAAAGGGACTAGAAAATGCGACCAGGTGAAGACGTACCCGGTAGGAGACCATCCAGTCCCCGAGCATGGATCTCGTCGCGGGGACCAGACGCGCGCTCCGGGCGAAGAGCTACCCGGTGCGAGGTGATCCAGTCCCCGAGCACCGCTCGCTCCCCCTTGCCGCTGAGTGAGCCATCGGGCCAGCACCTTCGCCTCGAGCCTATTAAGCCGAAAGCCTCCCCCACCAGCACCGTTTCCCCGTTTCCCCCAAAATTTCCCCTGCGTCGGCGCCGAGGAAGTCTCATTGATTCTGTGAGCCACGGATCAATTCCTCCCATCCCGAGCATTCTCATCTCTCCCCTAACCCGTCGTCCTGCTTGATTTCAGTGGAGCCGCTCGGTGGGGCCGTGGCGACGACGCCCCTGTTTCGGTCGCCGCCGAGATCCTCGTCACCAGCTGCCTACACTCCGTCACGAGCTCGTACTTGAGCACGGTGAGTATCGCCTACCCCTCTTCTTGCTCCCCGTCTATCTCCATAGTCTGTAGATCAGTGGATAGGAATGGCAACTCCGGCGAGCCTTCGGCTCCGCCACCGCTCGTCGCATCGCCGCGTCCGGCCATCTCCGGCCTCGGCGAGGGCGTCGTTAGGACTGTAGGAAGCAGTAGATGCGACAGCATGCATGCACACGGCCGGAATAGGGTTGTAGCGCCGCCGCGTTGAATCCCGCCGCCATCGGCCACGTCGACGGGCCTGAGGAAGACGATGCCGGAGGATCGTCCGATGTGCGCCAAGATTTGTGCAGAAACAAACACGCTGAGTCACTGTCATGCGGCTCCACTTGCCAGTTCACGCGCGTTGAGATCCATAGGCCTCGAGTCACTGATAGTGGGCCATTGGCCCACCGGTCAGGTTAAGTGGACGCGCACTGGGTGCGGCGTCAGCATCGTAGCGGTTGCGCGCCCGCTAAATATGCCTTCGGCGCAGCTTGGACGCACGTAGCGCACGACCAGGCCGTGGGCCGAAACTGTCACTGGGCCGGTTTGTTGGCTGGCTGGCCTGATGCGGATTAATCTTTTTCCACTGATTTAACCAGATATTTAATTACCGAAATGGTTATTGATTTATTTAAAATAGCTAAAGACTCCCAAAAATTCTAGAAAAATTTGGATAAATAGATTAGGTAGTTTTGGATTTTACAAAATTATGAAACCAACCACTGGAATTTCTTTTATTCACTGTTATTTAAGAATGGTTAGATTTCCTAAGTAGAAATTGCTTAAATAGATTTATGATAATTTCTATGAATATAAAAATAGAGCCTGGCCCTAGAAAATCACAAGGAAATAAAGTAAGGAAGATAGATGCTCTAATAGATATAGATCATTATAAGGATACATTTTTTGCCCAAATATATTAGAGAGTTAATTGGCCAAACACCATCAAATAATAAAATAAATTCCTTATTAATTAAATTTGCTGCTAACCTTAGAAAAATGCATTAAATTATTTTATAACTTATAGTTACACCATATGCTTAGGAGCACTTAGAAATTGCCAACTCCGATAAACTTAACTTCGTATATAGGCCAGTTCCGTCATCGTGTCGGGGATAAAAATACGGCCCATTGCCATGGCCCACTCCCTGACGGCCCAGTCGAACAGCCTACCAAGGCCCAGTTCCCTGGAAGGTTCTATCTGGTCCATATGCATCCTGCCGAACAGCCTCCTGGCTGGCATGATGCGTAACGGCCAAGGAATCGTGTTTGAGTCCGTCTCGAACAGGACTTCTGCACGGCTACATGAAGACCCGGACGTGGTTTCCCGGATTGGATTGGAGGTCGTGATCCCCAAGATTAGGAGATTACCTTATCTACCGTAGGTTATATTTGGCATGTATTAGTTCGTTACGATCTCCTAGTTAGCTCGGCCCGATATTCCTCGGTAGGTCGGTTTGTATCGCACTATATAAACGAGCCCCTACGGCGTGTAGAGGGCACGAGTCGCACGACTTAGACGCATCTGGCATATAAGATTACTTGTACACACACAATCTCGCCGAGACTTGTTCGTCTCGTCGAGCCACCTCTTGTATTCACCTTTGATATATAAGAAAGGCTGGACGTAGGGCTATTATCTCTCCCGAGAGGCCTGAACCAGGATAAAAACCCCCCGTCTCCTGTTCGTTGCTGTTCGCATTGTTTGGCGTGTCTCCTATCTCAATCTTCAAGAACCTTAGCGACTTGACATCGATATCTCAACCGTCGACAGCTGGCGCCGTCAGTGGGGACACGCAGATCGAGCATGTCGAACTCCATCAGCGATACAGAGATTCTTCCTGAGGGCTACGACTCAGAAGGACAGGATGTCTCATCCCCTGTCGGTTCAGATCGATCTGTTCGGTCTCGAGCACTTTCTGCATCTGAAGCAGATGTCTCCGCCTATATGGCAGAGATAGCTTCAGATCGCACTCCCGTCATAGACGATGGCTACGGAACCGATGATCTTTACAACGGTTTAGATTTGTCGGATTCCAAGGCTATGTCGGTGGATTCTACCTGTGGTGACACAGCGATGACACCGTCTAGCATACCTTCACACGGCCCCCGCAGCATTAACATGGCCGATGTAGGAACCTCTGAGAATCCTGCACGGGCTGTGGCGGCTGGCGAGGTCGGGCAGATTAACTCTGCTCGGCATCAAGACGAGGCTGCGCTGGCTGCTCACGAGCAAGACGTCATTCGCCGCAACCTCGATGATTCCATCAACCAGACCG
>SPJY01034554.1:79568-203021 GCA_005191435.1 Raddia distichophylla | reverse complement strand
CTCAAAGGCGAAGGAGCACAAATTAAGTGCGATTCACGAGGAATCACAAGAAAATAGCAGCAAGAACTCCTTTGGTTCTTAGTTGGTATCTAACCAGAAGTTCATATCATCGAACGTTATCAAAATAGATGGATTACATAGGTATTTATACTAGGAACATCGCTCCTATTTTAGGTATGAAAGCTATCATCATGTGAAAGGAGTTTCTTGATCACCCAAAGGTCACCATGAGTTGGAAATAAAGAGGACTCTTTAGGTCTCGCACGCAGATTTGGACAGACTGTATAGCTTCCACTAAAATGATGACAACTTTTGGCTTAGAAGTTGAAAGAGTAAATTGCACTTTTGCCTCCGGAAGTTGGACGAAAATCTCACTTGGCCCCCTAAACTTTGTTTTGTCTCACTTGGCCCCTTGAAGTTTCCACACAGGCTAATTTTTTCCGCAGCCGGAGCCAACTTCTAGGGGTTGTGTTGCAACGGGATCCAACTTCTAGGGGGCTTTGTGGCACCCAAAAACAACTTCCAGGGGCCAAGTGAGACAAAACAAAGTTTAGGGGGCCAAGTGAGATTTTTGTCCAACTTTTGGGGGCAAAAGTGCAATTTCAACGAATGGTTTGAAATGCTGGAAAATAGACTTCAATATCTTTCCAACAATGTGGCCCATAAGCATGTTGCATGTACAGATTATCTCCAGTATTGCTCGCAAATTCACGATCAATGTGGGTTGTGCCTTGCCGAGCTATATATGTTTCCCCATCGAGCGACACCGTTCCATTGTACACAAGTCCAATCAAAGAAGTAGAAGTTGGGAGCACCTTCAAGTTATTAGTATCTGGAATGAGACAGGTTATCGTTCAGATGATTATGTATTAGTTTGGCACGAGCTTGAGTGATCCCCTTGGATCCGGGCCATCTTGATCATTAGGGTAATCTTCTCCTTCGTTAGATCGATCATCTTGGTCGTTGAAACTTGTGATGTTCACATGAGGATGCCAGCCAAGAGCTAGATGGTTAAAATATCATTATGGTGCCCTTTCGGGAGTGCATTGTATCACATGGGTAAAGGGTGCAATCTTTAAAGAGTGTACAACTATCATGATAGCCTTGCCCGAGGTCAAAAGCGAACAACGAGGAGCTACCTCTCTGGTACTTTTAACTATTTGTTTGCAAAATGTTTTTAAGGAAAACCATGACAATAGTCGTGAGTCTAGGTTTATTCCTCAGAGGACCACTATAATTGCAAGGGTGTTAAGTATATGGTGGGGGTAACCGTCATTAGCCACTTTGGGGCAAAACCGACGGTCATCGAAACACTTAAAAAAAGATTCTAATTTTTGTTTTCCCATAATTTTTGTTTTCCCAATGTTTTTCATGTTTTGAAAGCTTAGGCTGATTATGATAAAACCGACTTACTGTGGAATACATGTACCTTGGATATCTTACTATGGAATACATGGACCCCGGGTATCTACATGGCGGGCTGCGAAGACCACCTAACAGGGGATGGGATGAGCTGGCTACATACGCATGGGTGCCACCCAGACTGTTATCTACTTTGTACGGCAAGGAAAGGATAAAGATAGAAGTCTATCCCAAATAGGGAAGATATGATTGTAATCTTAGATAACTATGTGTCGAGGAAGAAAGGATAGAAATAGAAATCATACCTCATAACCGACTAAGACTCTATCTTGTAACCCTGTCCCCCACTATGTAAGGAAGCAGGGGACCCTGGTTCGAGAGATATATCTAGAGAGAATATCAGATCATCAGATCACCATCATAATCCCAGAGCACATGATAAGGGTATTACCTCCACCGCGAGGGCCTGAACTTGTATAATCACTTGTCTTGTGTTACCATTGAGTTTGGATCCAGCGCATGACCCATATATATTATTTCCAACAACACCCCCAGTTAAATATATGTCGACAGTTGGCGCACCAGGATCAATCTCATCAAGCTCGATGGCAACAATTGCCGGAGTCGTCGTCGCCTTCACTCCTAGCCAGCTTTTTCGCTTCGGGAGCTTGGACTTTGTCATCGGCAAACTTCGGAAGCTCGCGCTCTCAGACTCAGACTAGATCTGATCTGAGGGCGACTTTAGCAATGAACAGCCAAGACTCCTCTTCGGATTGGAGAATGCCGCTGCCGCATGCCAACGCATAATGCGTCGGAGGCCTCAGCTCGCTCTTTTGGACTCGGACTAGATTTGATTTGAGAGAGACTTCACCAACACTGCAATATCCATTCTTTCGGACTCGAACAATATCCAATCTGGGAGGAACTTTAACAATGCTTCACTCAGACTCCCGTTCGTGTTGGGGAACGCCGCCGCCACCTACCGGCAAGTAGTGCGCCTTGGGATCAATTCCCGACTTGGATACGGCGAGGACCCGACCGAGAACAAATTTCGTATATTGTCTGTCATTACAGAAACTCACTCGATCTCGACAATTGTGGCGCCCACCGTGGGGCGTTGGCTTGATCAACCGCGAGGCGAACGCGAGAAGTAGATGTGATTTGTTCGCATCCAGAATCTAGATGGAAATTGCATCGCAATTTCCTGTTAACTCAGAAAGAGTTTCGGGGTGATTCTTGATGCGTTAGAAAGCTTATCTCATTATCTTTCCAACGAATTTGAAAACACCTAAAATACAAGTTTGGATGTGGCCGTGGCGTCAATTTGAATGCAGAATGCGCAAGGAGGTCACGAATCTCGACGAGCTCGTAAAACTCGTCGGTGCCAGCCATGGCGTGAGGATCAGCCATGCCACACCTCGTGGGACATTGAGGATCAGCGAGGACCTTTATCGACCTTCGTCGAGCTCCACCGACCACGCGGAGATCATCTCCGACCATGGCCGCAACTTCGTCGAACACGCGATGTTCGACCCCGACCACGGGGCATGCTGCTCGGTGTTGATCGGGACGTGAACGACTAGTTTCGTACGACTACGTGCAGATCGGATGCCCTGAGTTTCCGCTGGAGAATTTTAATTCGTTTCCTACGACTGCGCCACGAGCGCCCAAGTCTACGGCTCGGCTACACGCCTACGCCACAAGCGTCTCAGTCTACGGGGCGACAACACGACTACGCCCGTGCCCCGAGCGCCCAAGTTTACGGCTCAACTACACACCTACACCCATGCCACAAGCGTCCCAGTCTATGGCTCGGCTACACGCCTACGGCGGCGCCCCGAGTGCCCAAGTCTACGTCTCGGCTACAAGGCTACACCTGCGCCCCAAGTGTCAAAGTTTATGGCTCGGCAACACGCCTACGTTGGTGCCCCGAGCGCCCAAGTCTACGGCTCGGCAACACGTCTACGCTCGCGCTACGATCGCCCATTTCTATGGCTTGGCTACATGCCTACACTGGCGCCCCCGAGCGTCCGAGTGTACGGCTCGGCTACACGCCTATGCTCACGCCACGAGCGGACAAATGTAAGACTCGACTACACCCCTACACCCGCGCTACGAGCGCCCAACTCTACGGCTCATAAACACGCCTACTCCAACGCCATGAGCGCCCAACTCTATGGCTCGGCCACGAGGATACGCCTGCACCCCGAGCGCCCCCAAGTCTAAGGCTCGGCGACACACAATCCTGTGCCCCGAGCACCCAAGTCTGCAGCTCGGCTACGCGCCTACGCCTGCGCCCAGAGAGCCCAAGTCTACGGCTCGCCCACATGCCTACGCCTGTGCCCCGAGCGACCAAGTGTACGGTTCGAACACATGCCTACGCCTGCACCACGAGTGCCCGAATCTACGGCGCCTGTTCCCTGAGTGCCCAAATCTACGGTTTGGCTATGTGTCTACTCCTGCGCCACGAGCATCCAAGTCTACGGCTCGGCCACACGCCTACGCCCGTGCCACGAGCGTCCATGTCTACGGCTCGGCCACACGCCTACGCCCGTGCCATGGAGGCCACTACCAGACTCCAGAGGGAGTACAGTGGGGGGGGGGGGTCTATGCCCGCCCCACGACGATGCACATGAGGGCACTCCCTGGCTTCAGCAGTGCTTCTGTGTTGATTCAGCATCAGTTGATCCGCCTGGCGTGTCTTCATGATGGTACTACTCAGGTCGTAGATGACGCCCTGGAGGAGATCAGTCTCCTACGTTTGTCACTCCATGTGGCAGACAATGAGCTGAGGGTGGTGGGAAGACGCCTCCACCACTATGATATGAGCCTCACTATGACGAGACGCCAGCGTGACGAGGCGAGGGAGGCGCTTCTTAGGCGTCAGCAGGAGGAGACACGACAGGTGCTGGCACAACGTGACCAGCGTGACCCTTCGCTCTCACCTTCGGGGCCGGACTATCCGCCGCTGGAGTATGAGAACTCACTATGATGCGGAAGAGGACTCTGCCGCCTCGAGCCTTGGTGGGATTCCGCGCCATGGACCGTCTTCCCTAGAGGCTCCACGGGAGCAGTCGCTGATGAACACCGACTCCGACTCCAACTCCGACACTGACACTGGAGTTGACGCCGTCCCTGCACTGCCGGCTCCGGGACCTCTTCCAAGGCCCCACACCGGCACCGTCGCTGATTGCGCACTTACCCTCGCACCCACTCACTCTTTTAGATTATGGAGACCCGGAAGATGGAGACTACGCGTGTCACCAGGAAGGTGCTCCAGCGTTCGACGATCCCGGTCAGACTTGGGCTCTCCTGTAGTCCAGAGGTCACATTCATAGTCTAGGATCCTCAGTTGTAATCATGGTGTAGCTTTAGCTAGAAAACATCACTTTTGTCGTAATAAAATCGTCTCCAAGACTGATGGTTGTAAGTACCAGAACATGGTAATTATGTCCTGTTTGTAATAAATTTCGTTTGGTATTGTATGTGATGATCCAGCTATGTATGTGAGGCACTAGTGTACTAATCCAGGGAGTAGTGCAGTTTCACAGAACGGGTTTCAAAGGTAAGAAAATTTGAGGCCCCGCCACCACAGTAGCCACGATAGCACGACTTGCTCAATTTTTTGTGTCCCGATCCTTTTCCTCTCCCACCTTCCCTCGGTTCTTTTAAAAGATGGCAGTACATCCCTCCTCTACTCTTTTGGTTGATCCTCAAATTCTCTCTGTAAGACTGCGATCCTCATCATTCAAGACGGTCCCTCCTAATATCCTAAGCAACCCATTTTTGTCTTGACCTGCAGACGACGTTGACCGAAGGCCCGTGGATTCGTCACCGGAGAAAGCTCGTCAAGTTTGGTTGTTCCCTTCGAATCCACCGGCCTTCTTAGTATAAACTTCCCTCTTCTTTCCTCCTAATTTATCTAGGCTTTAGCGTGAATTCACTTTTCGGGTTTTCGGGCCACCGGCAAGCCGAGCTGTTACCAGTGTGGGAGAAGAAGCATAGAGAGAGAGAGAGAGAGAGAGAGAGAGAGAGAGGGAGGTGTTGATGCGTGGTGGCGATCCATGGAGCGTAGGGGAGAAGGCTGCGTGCATGTGCAACCCAGTTCGGTCAGGCGTGGTGGCAGTCTAGTAGGGGAGGCACTGGGTGAGGCGGCCATTTCGGCACGTGTGCGGCCTAGAAGCGGGGGAAGGGCCACCGCGAGGTCGAGGCGGCAGGCCAGCCGCGGTTATGGCGCGATGCATAGCCTAGGAGAGGGGATGTCCCATGGAGGGGAGGCGACCCAGCCAGCGTGTGTGGCCCAGGCCAGCGCGCGAGGCGCGCGAGGCACGACGCTTGGCCTAGGCCGGCACGACTCAGCCGCGGGAGGCAGAACCCAGCTCGGTCTAGTGCATCGGTCTCGTTATGAAGCTGTCTGATGGGAGTGCATTATATCACATGGGTACAATTATCATGATAGACTTACTCGAGGTAAAGGGCGAACAACGGGGAGCTGCCTCTCTGATAGTTTTAACATTTTGTTTTCAAAATATTGATAGAGGTGTGTGTTTTGTTTTCTCCTCACAAGGAGACTGTGAGTAGGGACTATAGGTGCATGGTGGGGAACCGTGACTAGCCACTAGGCAAAACCGGCAGTCGCCAAAAATTTGAAAATGAAATGATTCCAAGGTTTGTTTTCAACGTTTTCCATGTTTTGAAAACATAGGGAAAACCTTATAAAACTAGCTTTATGCAAGAGAACCCTACCCTTTCTTTGCAAAACTTAGTTGCATATAGTCAGCCTTGTTTGTTGAGTATTTGCCTACTCACCCTGTCTTTCATGCGGGCTTCTCATTCCAACGAGCAGGACATCGACAGATGAACGCCCGCGCTTATGGAGAACTGTATGATGATGAGGTCTTCACCAAAGGAGTGCAGGACGAGAATTTTGAGAACGTCTAGCACCGCGTACCTACAACGTGTTTGTGGGACTTGAGTTTTTATTTGGTTTTTCATGAACAATGTTTTCGATGTTCATGGCCCACGTGCCAAAACTTTGTAATAAATGCCATGTTAGCTGATACATTTCTATAATACTGTTTTAATCGCTATGGTTATGACCCAAGTACTGTAAATCTTTGTGTTCTAGCTAATTGATCTAGGGAATAGAACAAATAAAGCACAGAGAGGATTCGATTTGGTCACTACAAGCTGTACAGCATCAGGCATTGATATGGTTCAGCCCCCTCGGATTTATTGCAAGAAAAGGCTCAACCGGGCCCAAGCTCAGGAGGGGGCTGTCGGCGACGAGGGACCCAGGAAGGGGGCGGCGGCAACTAGGGCCGAACCCAAGAAGCAGGCAGCAACCTCCAGTAGAGAGTTAGCTTTGAGTAGATTGACTTGGAGTAGGAATTAGAGTTGGTTTCTTATCCTTATTATTTTCTTATTTGTAAGCTTCTATGTTTAGGATTTAGGAACTAGTATAAATAAAGATGAAGAGGAAAGAAAATGACACGCTTTTGTTAGCACAAATCTAGTCCTAGACACACCGTCGAAATTTGGTCGGTGGCTCCGTACAGCCAATACCAAAATAGGGCGCTAGGGATTCCCGGTGACGCCCTCACCTCTCGGTCTGGTATTAAGCCAGGCACTCGGGCGTTCGAACACGAATACCCATGTTAGGCATCGTGCCCTATGCCGAACACGCGCTCAAATGCTCAATGTTGTTCGACGTTGGCGAGCTGGCGTTGACGACCGGTGTGTTGTCGAGCAAAAACACCATCGGCTGTGACGAGTCAGTGCTCGCTGTTAAGAAAATCCTCGATCTGGACATGCAGGATAGGGATGAGGCATTCACCAATGACGTGGAGATCATTAGCTACCTCCAACACCGGAACCTGGTACCGCTATGTGGATATATATTGCATCGTTGGCGACAACGTCGACCAAGAAAGTTAATGAATTTATGGGCAATGATAGAAAGATGTAATATGAGATTTTTCGGTAGTGTTTAAGTGTCTTCCGGTGGTATAAAATCATTTTTTCTTCTTTTTTTATACATAGCTCTGTCACATGTTGACCGATCAATAATGTTATTACTCCTACTTAATAAGGAGAAGTTTTTGAGATGATGGCAAATAAGGAAAGCCAAAATTTGTGGTGGAAGATCAGGTAAGGGCTAACTCCGAGTGATAAATAAGGTTCTCGTTTCTTAAAAGAAGCTACTTTGAAAGGTTTCTATTAAGAAATCCTTTACAAGTTTAGGTTTGACCAGGGATTGGACTTTGGATGCATAGCAAAAATAGGATGCTTTGGAAGCTTAACTAGGAGAATAAGTAGTGAAATGTGGAAGCATGGTGGAAGTAACTTAAGGAAACACAATGCACGTACGAAGGTAAGACATTGTCGAAGCAATGTCCTGATTAAACACATGAAGCAATCGATGAAACATGGGCAGAGTACTGGTGGAACATCGTGGGAGTATAGTAGGAATAGTGATGAAGTATCATTAAAGTACTGATGAAACATCATCGAAGCAATGTTTCTGCATTTTATTGAATGATGTTTCACCTTATACAATCAAATGTTTCACAATAACAAACACCATATTTCACTAGAGCAAAAACATTTTTTTTGGCGGGGAAAATTAATGTTTCACAAGAGTAGATAATACATTATTTGCAAGTGATTCACCAAAGTAAGCCCATGTTTCACCGTATCAAAAAACTATGTTTCATATGTACTAGGGCAATGTTTTAATCCAAGTGTATTACATCTTCCCCATGTAGCTACCTTGAACCTCTTCTACAAATCTAGGAAACAATATGTTCTTAAAATCTAGTCATCTCCTTCTCTGAATATAATGAGACCCTGCTACCACCAGAGACAGAGAAAGGGGGGGAGAGAGTGAGTGAGGGGAGTAGGTATGGAAGAAACAATGGTAGCATATCAAAGCGATACAGAGGTGGTCATGCAACGAAGCTAGTAGGCTAGGAACGTCCAATTAATATTATGTCGAACAACCTAAGAGGCCAAGCAATTCCAAAAAATGTTTAGCTACTTGAAAGAGTAACTAACTTTGAAAATCTATTCTTGAATCTAAAAACCAAATTCGCATGGGATATTTTTTAAAAGTGGTTATAATATTGGCCCTAAAACTTTCACAAAGCATCTATAATGTTATAAAAGGTCTAAGTTTTTGGAGGTGCTCTTAGGGAACGGTCGACATTGCTTTGGTGGCGGTGTAGTTGGGATGGCATGGGTGATGAATTAGTGGGAGAATGAACGGAGGGAGCAACACCAGGTGTAGAAGGTGAAGGAAATGAGTTAGGGTTTTTGTCTTTTTGATAAAACACATGAATTGACAAATATATTTTTTTTACAAATGGGTGTGCTTGATTCCTATTCGTTGGATTTAGATTCGGCAAGTGTATAAGAGGCTAATGGACCAACATATTTGGTTACCTTCCAATTTGAATCTGTTTTGTAAGAGGTCACCAAAGCTAGTTTGAGACTTGTTGAGTAGATGTAATAGATGATGTTTCATTATCTGTTTAAGCTGAGGCAGGCTTTAAAGAGACGATATTTTGCTGGTTGCATTAGGAAGTGAATGGGGGTGGCTTGATTCAAAGGGGTAGTGTTTGATTGTGTGCATGAAGTGTAAGTGTAATCACCTCGGCATGGATTGATGAAGTTACCCTCAATAAATGAAGGCAATTGTTGCTACAAAATATGCAGGTGCAAACATTCTCAAGTGTTGGTTGGAGCATCAACCACCCTAGTTGGAGTTCCGACCATCATCCAACCACCCTACTTGATGTTAAATCTAATCACATAATCATATACAGATGGACAAATTGGGAATTTAGGAGATAAGGACATGAGGTCATGAAAAGAGAGATGGGTAACCCTAGACACTGGGTGGAGTGGAATAGAAGGGGTGGTAACCTTGTGTGTGTGTGTGTGTGGGTGGGGGGGGTTGAGCGAGGCTCGTGTGCATGGAGGAAGCCAGGCCTGTCGAAAACAACCAAAATTTTTCTTTGCATACGTAAGAGTTGCATGGGATAGGCCTAGCTAAGATGGACTTGCAAGCGACCATATATTAGTCAAATTTCAACATGTAAAGCCAATTATGGGTCTGTACACCCAATGAAACATACTCCCTATATATGTTTCAAAATATAAGACGTGTATGTATTAAAAAATCGATATTTGTAACTTTTGACTAATAATTAAGGTAAAAATATATATGTTTAGTGTTATACATGTGATATAGTCGAGTGTAATTGCACAAGTGCACGAAGATAGTCGAGTGCATCGGATATGTTACCCTATCACTAGTATATCTTATGGATTTTCAATGTTAATTATTTGACTTGTTTAATTCAGAGACTGTTTCCTTCCTTTGCCAAATTGATTTCACAGGGTTGAGCGAGGCTCGTGTGCATGGAGGAAGCCAGGCCTGTCGAAAATGACCAAAATTTTTCTTTGCATACGTAAGAGTTGCATGTGACGGGCCTAGCTAAGACGGACTTGCAAGCGACCATATATTAGTCAAATTTCAACATGTAAAGCCAATTATGGGTCTGTACACCCAATGAAACATACTCCCTATGTTTCAAAATATAAGACGTGTATGTATTCAAAAATCGATATTTGTAACTTTTGACTAATAATTAGGGTTAATAGGATATATGCCACTGCTCAAACCCGATATTCGAGAATTGCCATCGTTCATTTACTTATTGGATGTATGCCATTACGAAAATACGTTTATTCGATATTTGCCATTGTGTGCGATACGTGTTCTATTTTTTGTACTTTTAATCAGATATATGCCACCACACAAACTTCTCTTTTCGAGATTTGCCACTGTCCATTACAAAAAAGGGGACACGGTTTGCACACAGTGGCAAATATCGAATAAACGTGTTTTCGTAATGGCATATATCTAATAAGCAAATGAACGATGGCAATTCTCAAATATCGGGTTTGAGCAGTGGCATATATCCTATTAACCCTAATAATTAAGGTAAAAATATATATGTTTTGTGTTATACATGTGATATAGTTGGATTTATATTTGAAAATATTTTCATATTATGTTACTTTTGTAGTTGTTGATGATATCTTATGAAAGATATTAGTGGTCAAGTTTTACGTTGAAAACCGTGTAAAAAAATTATTCGTCTTATATTTTTAAACGGTCGGATTACTGTAATTGCACAAGTGCACGAAGATAGTCGAGTGCACCGGATATGTTACCCTATCACTAGTATATCTTATGGATTTTCAATGTTAATTATTTGACTTGTTTAATTCAGAGACTGTTCCCTGCCTTTGCCAAATTGATTTCACACCAATCTCATTTTAGCAGTGTCAAACGTACGTAGAAACGCATGAAGCCTTGATTGGAAGGAAACAACTCATGACGAATGCACGCCATCGATTAACTGAAACCAAAAGGCAACATAAGATAAGATGACAGCATCAACTCATCAAGTACATCGATCCTTCATAGAAAGGTAGGATATTATATCATTATCTCCTTGCTATTATGCAAGACGGTACCATCGACCGTTCAGGACCATGCAGACAAAGCCGTCGACGTACCACAGCTGACGAGTGACGAGGCACTGCATATCAGACGATATCAAGAAATATATCACCCTATTACCATTTGGATCGCAAGAGGAATCAAATTATACTGCTAAAATCTGGAAACTTTAATGTTAATTCACTACTTCGGCAACAGCCTGATGTCATTGATAATGGCGTGACAAAGATCAGTGTACATGGGATGTTTGAAATTACGCATGCTTTCTTAGAAAAAGATATTACGCATGCAGCATTAAGATATGCATTTAGAACAATATAATTAGCATATTTTCCAGTTAAGCACATCATTATTTCAGAAAAAAGAGGTCATATATGCACTTGGTGGCAACAACGTTCTAGTCATGAACGATGGGTCTCTTCACTTCGGCCTTGTTCTTTTTAGCGTAAAGTTGAGTTGAGTTTACTGTAGCAAAATTTATATATCTTATATGTTGTAATAATTTGTATCGATTTTTTCAAGACTTTTAGTGTTCATATCAAAGACCTTAAGACTATTTTAAAATTATTTTTTCAACCACTTTAGACCCCTTTATGAATACTCTCAAGATTGCTACAGTAAAAATGCCACAGTAAAACTCAACTTTACTCAACATTGAAAAGAACATGGCCGTCTAGTTCCCTGGGTTGGATAAAAACCTTAAAAAATGTTGCTCTGCATATCCAACTCGAAAAGGAATGGTTTATTAGCTTTAAACGCCATATATTATTCCATGGCATTGCAAGCTTGAAACTCATCTAATTTTTCCTTGTATATCGAGGAAATTTCCAAGTCTCTGCCAAAATTGATTCATGACATTTTAAGCGCACGGTAAAAATAAACACAGCCCAATCTCCTTTGTGAATATAACACCGTATGACAGGTAGGATCACACTGTTAGTCCATTTAAATTTAGCTTTTATTCCACTTTAAAAATTGCTAGATTGGAGAATACTTTGAATTATTCTCGATCGATCCTAAGCTTCAGTTGAGACCCATCCAAACTGAACTCAATGGAAAGTGACAGACCGACAGGAAGCAATTGCATTCAGATAGTACATGACAGCAAAGACATGATTTTTAAATAAGACTCATGCAAGGAACAATGCAACATGCTAATTAAGAAACTAAACACAGACCCATGGCTTTCCAATGGGGAAGAAAGCACGTAATACATGTAGAAAGATTCCAATGAAGCCTCGCTATATCCATCACATCTACGAACCAAACCAGAGAAGACCTGAACCCTAATGACCACCTAGCTGATTGACCCTGAGCATGCATGAACTTAAATTATCACTAACATGAAACTAGATGAAAGATAGAGCATTGACCATGGAAAACACGAGCTTTTAAGGCTCCAAACCCCTAGGAAACTTAGAGCTTGAGAGTCAGGTCTATGTTGCTCGCTGCCGCCGCCTCCTCCTCCTCCACTTCACGAACGTTGTGGTCGGCGGTGGCGCCGCCACTGCCGCCACCAATCCACAGGAGCCCGGTAGACGCCAGGCCGGGGTAGGCCGGGATCGTGGCCCTGGACGACGCGCCGACGCCGTAGCCGTAGGCCTCTGCATGTTGGTACGCCGCGCGATCAGCGGCGGCGTGGAGGCCGGCCAGGGTCGTCGGCGATGGCTGGGCGCCCCAGCCGTGGTGCACGCCGTAGAGCGCCGCGGCGGAGCCCCCGGAGAGGACCGACCTTCCGGCCGCCGGCGTGGTGGAGTACGGCCACGGGTTGGGGAAGCGGAGGTGGTGCGGCACGAGCGAGTCGCCGTACTGGCCGGCGCCCCCGCGGCCGGCCGCCGCGCCGCGCTTGGCGAGGGAGCGCTCGCGCTTGTGCGCGTTCTGGTGGCCGCCCAGCGCCTGCGAGGTGTAGAACTTGCGCTGGCAGTAGTTGCACTTGAAGGAGCGCCGCTTCGCGCCGCCGGCCGCCGCCGCCTTCTCCTCCGCCGACGGCACCGCCTCCTTACCCTTGTCCGCCTCCGCGGGCTTCACCGCCGAGCCGAGCGCGCCGAGGAGGTCGAGCTCGAGCCCCGGCGGCGCTACCTTTTTGGCCTGCACCTCATCCCCGTCCTCCACGTCCACCACCTCCACCTCCATGGACGCGGTTCGAGAGCTCGATCCCTTGTCCATTTTGCTTTCGCTTTCTTGGCACAGGAGCTCCCCTACGGGATCGGTGGCTACTTATACAAGGAGGGAGAGGGGTTAAACTCGGAGATGATCTCATTGGGATGCAACTTCACTTGCCAAATTAAAAGATCACGCGATATCACAGGATCGAGTTTAATGTGGTGGAGATCACGGCCTTAATGCGTAGTAATCTTTTGTTTCTTCCTTATAAACCCCCCTCTTATCTCACTGTATCTTGCTCTATCTCTATCTCTCTGTCACTCTTGCCTGGAGCCATCAGCCATGCAACGTGCAATGAATGCTTTCCTTGGAACGATTTGATTGATGTTTCAAGTTTTGAACAGGAAGCCTTGACTTCGTTTCAGGTTCAGGTTCAGGTTCAGGGTGGATGCTGCGCACGCAGTCTACGCTTGGCCCGCCCTTTGGCAGGGTGGAAATTATCTTGACGGTTGTCGTGGAAGTATACAGAGATTCGGTGATGCTTTATATAGCTGGACGTTATGGCCCGGTGATTTAGTTCCAATAAATATTTTGGCTCGAATTATCTTATTAATATTGGAATATATATTCAACATGTTATATATAATATATACATATATGAATGTTGGCACAATTAATTTTAGAAACTAGCATGTGCAGATCACCACAACTTACAACATTAATTATCGTCTAATTTTATCTTTTGGGTTACAAAAGTTTATTTTATTACCGGCGTGTTTTAAAAATTGATTTTTAAAGGCCAATTTACACCTACTACTCAAAGCCATTCATTAAAGTTTTGAGAGCTGAACTAAATTATTTTTTCATATGCAGGTAATTGTTTAAAAAAATGGTGAGTTGGAAGAAATAATGCATTCCTAGTTATTGTTGTTGTGAACTATGATGGTACGAGTCTCCTTTTCCATGCTTAATTCAATGATTGGATTGTATCTAATTGAATTTTTTCATTTTTGTAACAAATGTGATATCCAATTTTATATTCGTAATTGTGTTAGCACAAAGTTTACTACCTACATCCATTTGTTTTTTCTTAAATAATATTCGTATTATGTGGTCTTTTAGTATGACTCCGTATCCCTATGTTATTGGGAGGGATTGATATAGCTTATGATTTGGTGATGTCAATATTTATTTGTATTTCATTCATTTCCACCTGCATGTTGTGCTTGAGATTTGTCGTGGATGTGTCAACATGTGTTGTCCATAATTTTCTATTGTGATAACTAACGTGCTCGTAGTGGACCTATATTTATGTCTTTTGAACATTCGATTTCATCACATTAATTTTTTTTGAACTTATAAAATTTGATTCAGTCTGGCTAGTTTGTTTTATGGAGCATAAGTTTCTTGATATCTCCTTATTAGAAAATAAATGTTCATCCTAGAACTTAGTTAGCATTTGGACAAAAAGATTGGAAGTCACTAGTCTAGGTCTATAATATAGTATTAGCATGTCATGTGAATTAATTTCATATGCACTATCAAGTATACCATTGTTTTCAAACTTATTTATACATGTAACGAGAAATAATGGTTGCACAACATATATGAAAAGAATATAACTTTTCTTGTTTGATACAAGTTTTTTAGCGAGGATTGAAGCTCTAGACCAGAGTTTTTTATTTCGGCAAAATTTTGCCCGAAATTCCTGAAATTCGGTTTTTTCGGCCCACGGCGATATTTTATATATAATATATACATATATGACTGTTGGCACAATTAATTTTAGAAACTAGCATGTGCAGATCACCACAACTTACAACATTAATTATCGTCTAATTTTGTCTTTTGGGTTACAAAAGTTTATTTTATTACCGGCGTGTTTTAAAAATTGATTTTTAAAGGCCAATTTACACCTACTACTCAAAGCCATTCATTAAGTTTTGAGAGCTGAACTAAATATATTATTTTATCATATGCAGGTAATTGTTTTAAAAAAATGGTGAGTTGGAAGAAATAATGCATTCCTAGTTATTGTTGTTGTGAACTATGATGGTACGAGTCTCCTTTTCCATGCTTAATTCAATGATTGGATTGTATCTAATTGATTTTTTTTATTTTTGTAACAAATGTGATATCCAATTTTATATTCGTAATTGTGTTAGCACATAGCTTACTACCTACATCATTTGTTTTTTTCTTAAATAATATTCGTATTATGTGGTCTTTTAGTATGACTCCGTATCCCCATGTTATTGGGAGGGATTGATATAGCTTATGATTTGGTGATGTCAATATTTATTTGTATTTCATTAATTTCCACCTGCATGTTGTGCTTGAGATTTGTCATGGATGTGTTAGCATGTGTTGTCCATAATTTTCTATTGTGACAACTAACGTGCTTGTAGTGGGCCTATATTTATGTCTTTTGAGCATTCGATTTCATCACATTAATTTTTTTAACTTATAAAATTTGATTCAGTCTCTCTAGTTTGTTTTATGGAGCATAAGTTTCTTGATATCTCCTTATCAGAAAATAAATGTTCATCCTAGAACTTAGTTAGCATTTGGACAAAATGATTGGAAGTCACTAGTCTAGGTCTATAGTATAGTATTAGCATGTCATGTGAATTTAATTTCATATGCGCTATCAAGTATCACATTGTTTTCAAACTTATTTATACATGTAACGAGAAATAATGGTTGCACAACATATATGAAAAGAATATAACTTTTCATGTTTGATACAAGTTTTTTAGAAAGGATCAAAGCTCTAGACCAGAGATTTTTATTTCGGCAAAATTTCGCCCAAAATTCCTGAAATTTGGTTTTTTTCGACCCACAGCGATAAACAAAATTACCGCACAAAATTTTATAAAATTTGAAGATAATGTATAAAAGGAAGTGTGTAGCTGTATTGAGCACACCACCAAGCACAACATAGTGGTATGTGTAGCTCTTCTAGAGGAAGAGGTCGCAAGTTTGAACATACGTGGAGCACCTTTTTTTTTTTTTCCCATTTTTTCCGTTTTGTGTTTGAATTTTTTTAATGGAATTCAAAAAAAATTGGGGAATTTCACGAATTTAGTTCATATCGTTGAGGACCAAAATTTGTTTAGGTCCGATGTAAAAATCTATGCTCTAGACTGTTTCGTGATTGTCGAACAATAGTAATGATCCTATTAATTTGACAATGAATGTTCTTATAGTTATCCTGGTTAAAACTTAAATGACAAATTAAATTAAATAGCTAAGTCACCAAATAAAATTATTGGTCAGTAGGTTGTTGTGTGCTTGTTAGCTAAGGACCTTGTAGTACTTGGATTAATAGACTGAGTGGCTGACAAGCTTATCTATGTTATTGTACTATGTAGCCAAACTCTTACAACTAGCCTAAAAGTTGTTGTGTTGTGAAACATGTAGCCTAACTCTTACTGCTAGGCTAAAGGTTATTCCGGTTTTTCATAAGATGTGTCTAGTGATTGTTGTCCATTTACTTTGAACATAATAAATAACATGCTTGTATTTATGTAAACTAAATATGGGATCAAGCATGCATGAAATAGTTCCTCTAATTATCTTCTTTTACACGAGAGTAATTAGTATTTTCACACGGAGTGCTTAGATCTCCTTGTGCATGCGCCAACACGTATTTGATATTTATTTTCTTTCAGAATAATGTCTTTATAGTAAACTTATTGAGTGAGCGTGTTGGTTAATCTAAAGATTAGATAACATAAATTAAGTCATTCAATTGGTAACATACATATTCAACATTATTAGGTTGTTTCACCAAGTTCACGAAGCTTCTTGTGCAAGTATTTGTGCATCTTCAATCTAATTTGATCTGACACTTTACATAAGATTTAGGGTTGTGGATATGTTTCACCACGCATAACTTATCATTAATTTGTTACATTTATTATCATTTCATATAAAACTCTATTTTATTTTATTAGGCTACTTGGATATTTTTTTAAGACATGAAGACAATATTTATAACGCAATGTGTCATACCCATAATTGCATTTTCAACATTTAGAACGTTGCAACTCCAACAAATAAATCATGTATGATGAACATATTATGGTTTAATCGATTAAAATAATTAAGAGGCATGGCTTCAGATCAGACATACAAATAAATACAATCTTTACCATTACCAATATAAATATTTTGGGCCACATACCATTTCTACAGAAAAACAAATATCAACCAAAGTACCCCTACTGCTTCTTTTTCCTCCCTTCTCTTTCCTTCCTTCCTTCACTTATTCTTGGCTTACCATCTGACTCATCAAAACACCTCGCGAGCTCACTGTAGTTACTAGAACAAGTGTAGCCTGCTAAAAATTGCATTCACGAGTTCACTAGACTAAAAAGGTATTGATCCCTCTTCCCTCTTTCACAAATATGCGTCAAGATATACATTTGTATTTGATCTTTAGCGAACACTTGTTGTGACCATCATTGCATCCACTATAGCTCTTAATCTCAAGCCACTCTTGAGCTTTGGATGCTTCAAACTGTAGCTGGCCCCAAGCTTTGTTCGCCCAAAAAGTTTGCCAACTATTGCTACAACCATTCTCTGCTCACCATCACCTCCCCTATCTACCATGGTTCTCCAAGCACCAATATTCCCATGCTCTAGCTGATTGTAAGCTCCGTTTGCCACAACATCCCGTTGTCGTTGCTCTTTGGGCCAAAACATTGGCTGCCACTAGAACTCCCATCCTTGATGGAAACTACGAGCATCAGCCATAGAGAGGACTTGGTCCAAGTAGAGGGATCACCATAACAACGACATACAACCCACTAGTTCCTCTTGCCTACCACCGAGCTTTCCACAACACACACATAAAGAGGAGATGGGAAGACAAAAGGGTCAGCCAACGAAGAATGGGATGAGGACAATTTAGTCCAAAATTGTTTCTAATGTCATATATGTGTCTCACATCTTTGCAATGGCATGTGGATGATTTTTTATTTTTTAAATGGCATATTTTATAATTTTTAACTTAGCGGTGACATATATCTAATCCAATCCCATAGTATAATACATAAATACTTGCAAATGAATAGTTTATTGCAATATTAGTGGAGGTTGATCATGCATGAAATTTCTCTATTTTTTTGTCAACGCATATTTTTTTTTGCATATAAGAACAAAATCAAGAGTACACAATATGAATCAATATTATTATAGAGAAAAAAATATCACCTTCCTCCAAAAACATTGAACACTATTAGTTTCATATATCATTTAATACTAAATAAAGTAGGTTTCACATTTACACCATTTCGAGGATTTTGTGTTGCATTTTTGTTAATTTATTGTAGTTCTGAAAATAACTAGTGTTGCTAGTTTAGGAACATTGTTATTTTTCCTAAAATGTGTGTTAGATAAATAGATTTATTTTTACGTATAGACATTAATTGTTTGAAAAATATTTATTATGCTTTATATATTTGTTGCATTTCATATCTTTATAATTTTAGGGCTGTGGAATAATATAGCGGAGTGTGCGATGTAATTAAAAATTAACAAAATGTTGTCATTTCTTCAATATATCATAAACATGGAACATACCACTTGTACTATGTTTTCTAATTTAAGATAACCAAACTTATAAACGTGCCATATTAAATTGTTAGCAAATCATGATGTTTGGTACAACTGTTTTGTTCAATTTAGCATGCATTATATAGAAACACTACATAAACTGTGTATACTTTTTAATGTATTCTATTTCTATATGTATGGTTAGAGAATATGTCGTTAGAGAAGTTGAAGGATTCAAAAGTTAGTGCATTTCTATTTTTAAAAAATCTTAATTATATGAGGTGTCATCTTTTGGTAATGGCATTATTAGAAACATATCTTTTTTACACAAAGGTAGTTGACTCATAAATGTAAGAAGATGCTAAAAAATCAACATCAATGATATCCATAGATATGTTTAGAAGTAGTAAATGCAAACTATATATTATAAGTGGGAATTTCTTTTTCTCTACCTCTACTTTTTGTAATCCTCATTACCAAAGATCTTACTACCCACTTCTATCCACCTCCACCCTAACCATTGGTTGAACTCACCCTACAAGACATTGATAGCCTACCACAATGCGTGAGTTCAGATGATCGTTAATAGGTTTTGCTGAAAAATCTAACACAAATGACCACAAGCACATTATTGATTGGCATATACAGCATTTACTATCCAACAAAAATCACACAACTAACAATAACATTCTTAAAAACAACTATAATCGATGATTGGAATTGATGATGAGATGCTCATGATGATATTTTGATATATTACTGCTGGTCAATAGTTTTCTAACATGTTTATGCAAATGCCATTTACAATCTATTTATATTTAATGAGTGGCTAACTATGAAAGGACACCCTATGATTTGACAACCTTACCAAAACCCGAATGTACATTTTCCCAAGTATTTTATCTTCGTTTGTGTCCTTCGAATATGTTCAACATTGCCATTATGAGTATAAATAAATTGTACTCTATAAACCAATCACACTATATAATAAAAATTATCTACAAAACAACCTCGAGGCTTGATGTCCAAATGTTCCAAATCAATGGCAAAAGCATCATTATTCATAACCATGTATGTTATTTAATTCATGCACAAACCAAACTATAGATTTAAGAAAGCGTAGCTTAAAACCCGCATACTATTTGTAACCAACTGTCTTACCAAACATGGATATGACCAACATAAAGGCCATAACCAACTCTACAATCAAGTATAGATTCCAATCCAAAAGTCAACCAAAATCATTTTCAGAAATTCTCAATACCACTATGATTGATTATTTTCCAAGCGATACATATTTGTGTGCATGGGTGTCCTAATGAGAAACATTGCTTTATGCATGGTCCTAAACATCCCATCATGGATTAAGACATCCATAACTAAATAAACCTGATTCCATACTTATCATCTAGCTACCACTTGTGGCTATCAATCAAATCTTAAATCCTGATAACTTGTAAAGCATCATCCCACACACGCGTGTCCCCCGCGCCTTACGCCGGATCGGTCCACCACCGCTACCCATTGGTTCGCTGATGTTCATCCACCCAATCATCGCTGCCACCCCACGTAGCATGCCCTGCCACCAAGGTGTCATTGCCGTCGCGTTGTCGACCGCTCGATGGTCGACGTGCCCCGTTTGTCACCCAAGCTCTAGCCACCGCCCGGACCTGCTCATCCTGTGGCTGGCGTGCACGCCCTATTCTATCACCAGCGAGACCATCCCACACGTCCTTGTGCCCTCATGCACTCCCCGTGACCTACTAAACCAGACTGAGCCCCCCTTTCCATCATTCTCCCTATCCTTCTTTTCCCCTATTCCACCGCTACCAGTGAGCCACCCAGAATCGGTGAGTCCCCTCTAATTCCCTTGGATGGTATATGCATCGTGGCCTCTCTAACCAACCACTCCTTCAATTTTACATGGTCGTCAACGTAGCCTCCGGGCATCAGGTCCCCTATTTCAGCCGCCGCTGTCCCCCATCGTGGCCAAGCCAACCCGCTCTGTCCTATGCCACCTCAAGCACCCGGTAAGTTGCCACTACACCCGAGACTCCCATGAGCGCTAGTTCCCCATGAGTGAGTTGTTGCTCGGACGTTGTAGCTCTGCTCCGCTGCATAGCGCCACATCGCAGCGTCTGGTCACTCCTAGCCTCGACTCGAGCACCTGTAACTGTGCGGTGATGCACAGAACCTATCACGTCCAAGTACACGGATGGAGTCACCCTGACATGCCACCGTGCCGAGGCCCGTTGCAGCTAGCTGCGTTGCCAACTGGAGGTTGAGAACGAGCCAGAGGCGTCGAATCTGCAACAAGTTCTATGCTGGCTTCAGGCTTGTAGCCTAGTATTTACTGGCAAGTGAACCTCACCTATAAGGTGGCCAACCGCATAGGGAGTCACTGCAAACGATGATGAGTAACTGAGCAGTGGGCCCATGGCTCACTTGATAGCTTAAGTGGAGGCGTAGTTCGTGCCTCTCGTGAAAGGGATATGCCCTAGATCAATCATAGTGTGTACCGCGTATTTGTTCATGTACATATGATAACGTTGTTTATCGGTACCCTGAATAAATGTCATGACTTTGTCCATTGTGACATACATTGTTAAATGACATTATTCTAAACGAGTTAAACTAAACATGAGTTAACAAGAGTAATGACAATCAAGGCAGTCATTAAGGCTAAAACAGTTCAAGGCAGGCATGTATACATATTACATGATTAACAATTAGGCAGACTAATTAAGCATGCAATTTAATAATTAAACAATATAGTTTAAGAAAAACTGGGTATGAATCATGATAATAGTGATATGTTAATCCGCACTAGGGAAAGTCGCTGTCTCTCCCTAATATGGATCACATCTAAAGAGTAAGTGTTAACTCGCCTTGATCCGGTAGATGGTCCTCTTCAGCGTCCCCAAATCTCCTCTCGGGATCGCCTACGTCTAAATATACCAATAACCAATAATTACTACTAATAATGCAATGGAAAACATGATGCATGCACGATCTAGGTCGATCTATTGGCATAAATACCTAAGGTCGATTAGCGAACCTGTTTTGCGTATGATATGTTATACATGACATAGTGCATTAATAAATAATATTAGTAATATATAATAGTCTCTAAACCCAAAAATACGATTTCGTACGATAAGGTCGCAAAAGAGTGATTAGGGTTTCTCGGTAGCATGAAATAACGAATATCTGAAATTCCACCAGCTAACGAGGAAATGTTTATCGGAGTTGACGATACTCCAAGGCTCCTAAATAATGAGATAAACCTAGGTTAAAGTTCTTTATTAATTTATTTCCCAAGAGCATCTCATGGGTAGATTTATTAAAGGAAAAAGGCTAGATGATTGGTTAATGCTTATTAATAAAATACTCTTAGGATTATATTTAAATTAATGTGCAACAGTAACTATTCCAGAAATATTAAAGCATTTAACCACCCATATTTTCTAGAGATCAGTGGTGGTCAAATTCAATAATTTGGAAATAACCAACAAATTCCCTAGAGTTCAATTAACTATTTAATTATAAGAGAACCTACAAACTTAACTATCGATGAAATTAGATGATTCTATGGATTAACTGCAGTAATAAAGGCATTTTAGGGTGTCCTAGAAATGGTTAAGGCACATAATAATTCAGCATCTTTTCTGAGGATTATTTGGTGTCTAATTCGCTAATTAACTTAATCAATGATTACCTACTAATCATATTATTGTTCCCATAAAGAAAAACCTACCATTTTAACCCTCAGTGCGAAATTCCCTAGTACAGTGACCAAGATTATATTTTTATAAAATCAATTTTCGTCTCTAGTATTTACCTTAATTTTTCCCGAATTTTTGGAAGCCTTTTGCTATTTTTAATAATTCGGACACTACATTCGGTAATTATCTAATTAATAAATCGTTGGAAAACTTATTAACCAAATTGGGCCGAGCCAACCGAAGGGTGGCCCATGGGGAACATGCGGCCCACGGCCCGCTTGCGTGCAGCGCACCTGCACGGCCAGAGCGCCACGCCAAAGGCGGTTTTTCCAGGGGGCAACCGCGTGGGGATGACGTCTTCCGTCAACTACGCATTCACTTAATCCGATAGATGGGACCAGGGTCCACATGTCAGCGACTCAGACCCGCGGCAAGGTCTCAACGTTCGACGGGGGCGGTCTGACTGGCGGGACCCACATGTCGGCATCACTATGACTCTATTAGTGCACGAATCTTGGCGCTGGATCCGTTGGTGCTGGCTCGTCTTCTACCTCGCGACGAGGACGGGCTTGGGCTCGCCGACGGTGCGAGTGTGCGCTGGGCATCAACAAGCCACTAGCGTGTGCGGGGAGCTAGAGAAGAGGGCGAGGATGCTTATGGAGCTTCAAGCTGGACGCGAGGATGCACGGAGGCAGTGGGCAGCAAAGCACTCGGCGGCGACCAAAACAGGGGCCATGCCGTCACGGTGGTTCCGATGACCTCGCTTGAAATTGGTTGAGGGGAAGTTGAGGGAGGATTTCCTGAAGCTAAGGGCGGTAGGAATTGACGGGTGGCTCACCGGTTTGCAAGAATGGCGTCGACATCAGCGAGCGGTGGATTTGGGGAAACACGGAAAAGATGAGCCGGCGGGGCAGCGGAGGAATTTATAGACGTCGCACGGAACGGGGGACACAGAGGAGGCAATGGAGCGGCAACAGGGCGGCGGGGCTCGGCGTGGCTACAGGCGGCGGGGCAGGGCATGGCGCGGCGCGGCGAGGTGACGCGCACGCAGAGCGGCCATGAATGGACTCGGCGCGCGGCGTGGCCAGTATGACGATGCAGGGAGACAGAGTAGGACGTGGCTGAGGAAAAGGCTAGACAGCGGCGGTGCCGGGGCATGGCGCGGCTGGGCAGAGAGAGAAAGAGACAGGGAAGTGAGAGAGAGAAACAGAGAAAAGGGAAAGGCTACGGTGACTGGCAGTGGGGCCCACTTGTCGGGTTCAGCTCAAATTCAACCGAATTTTTGGGTTTTGGCAAATTTTAAAAAATTTCCCGAATTGGGATGTTACACCTTCCTTCATGACGGATCACACTGACAGAGAGAAATCTCTCCAATACCAGGAGAAAAACTCACTGAGCGAAGGATTTGACAAACTCAGGTAAAAGGGGTATAGTCAAACTCCACATCAAAATTATCCAGAATTATGTGTGGACAAATAAAACTTCCAAGTTGCGCATAACTGGGAACTGTCACATCTTCATGTAGAAATCAGTAATTAACAATTAAACCGATCATGAAGAGTTATTGTCGGGAGTGCACATGACACAAGGATGCATAGAAGTATGAACCATCAGATGGAAAGTGACTTATGGTTTATTTTAATCAGTTCCCCAGAGATAAGCATGACCTTTCCATGTCTTTGGACGAGTCCAAAAGATGTTCACCCAATCTTACTCTATCAACATCTTTACTGTTCCAAAGCACAAATTATTGGAGTTCTTTCAGCTGTCCTTAACTCCGAATTGCTATGGTTGAGTTGCTGCTTTTCAGACATGCAAGTTCAATTGGCACTGTAAGCTCTACAAGTCATTGTCTCAAACCCTACAGGTGTACGGAAGAGTATGGATAAGATTGATTAGGTACGAGTTAAGACAAGGATAAATAACATGGTCATAAATAACATTTGTAGCAAATCATTCAGACAAGGATAAGACTAGTGCAGAAGTATCTAACAGCATAATTCAGAAATGATGAATACTCCTTATACACTGTCAGAAACTAATTCAAAAGTCGGACGTCACTAACAGCATATCAAAGTGAAACACATAGCATGCCATCGATATTTCATAAATTAAATCATTAATCCAATGACCAGCACAAAGTGTACTAATGACATTAATAAAAACACATAATGATTTGACTATTTTACAATAATTTTTCATCATAAAAATCACCACTAAAAGCTCTTGATAATAACATAAATGAAGTGAACTAGCTTCAAAAGGCATATTTAAGAACCTTTCGACATTCAGCCTAACATTCAACTCATTTCAGCTCAGCCAACTTATTCTCTTGGATCAAACCACTAAGAACATGCAAGTGTCAAACAATTTTGTACGTAACAAATGACCAAAGGAGCATTCCCACCATAATTTAAATCGCAGTGCTATGCAATATATATACTATGAAATTTGAGATTAACGGAAGTTCACTATGCGACTCATGAAACTATAATATAGAAAAAACCTATATTAATGAAGAAGCCATTTGTGCTAACTACTACCATAATTATTATTATTATTTACAGGCTATGCTATTTAAAAATTGGGAAAATTGAGCTCGTGGCATCGAAAGATCACTCGGACTCTTTTCTAGCACACAAGAGGAACGGTTCATTTATGTAGCACCCAAAAGCGCATCCGTTAACCCGTTTTAGCACTCTATCACAGCGCCTGTCTACAGCACCGTTCCCGTTCGTTTCTAGTCGCTTGTCCTCATCAATTGGGGAGAAATCAGAAGGGGAAGAACCCTAGCATTTATTCAGCAAGGATCAAAAGTTCAGTGCAATCTAGATACATATTTAATAGAAGTGAAAGCATACAATCGAACAAAAGAGTAACAAAGCAATCCCATCAACAAGGTAAGTGGTCAGCAACTCAACATTGGGCAGAAAGCCATACTTGCTTCAAATTGATGGACAGAAGATAGCCATTAACCACAAAAGGACATCATATAGTATCAACATCAGGTTCAGCCATTGCAAAAACACATACAGCCCATCAGATAATATCAACACCATGTTCAGCCATTTCAAAAACACAGACATCTTTCATTTCCTCTTCTGGGCAGCAGCTCTTTGTCTAGTTACTAGACTTGGTGTATTCTGGGCAGCAGCTCTTTGGCTTGTTAGTGGACTTGATGTTTGTTGTGAAGCAACAACTCTGGACCTTGTGGTAGGACTTGATGTTTGTTCTGCATTCCTTTGCCTTGTAGATGAAGCTGCCCTCTGCCTACATTACAGTAGAAGAAGTAGAAATAGAAAACCTAAACAATTATGTTAACAAAGTGTTAAGCAATGTACCTTTTAAAAGGAGAAGGTGGTGGTCGTAGATGTTCATCAGGTTCAACTCTATTATTTAGGTATCCCTTCTCAATGTGGCCAAATTGATAGCATTTTTTGCACTGACAGGGGCCCCTTTCACCTGGCTCACCACTATTCTTTATTCTTTTCTTTCTAGGCCTACCAGCAGGCCTGTCCAATTTTGGAGGATGCATCTCAAATCCTAGATTAACCACTGGCCACTGAGTCTTGTCATCTAATGGGTTTATCTCAAATAGATAGCAATCCTTAAACCTCTGCACTGAGTAGTAGTCATGCACATAACTATCAATGGTGCAACCTCTCAAGTGATTGATGTAAGAAATTGCATGGGTTAAAGGTTTCCCTGACATTTGCCAATGGCCACAAGAGCATATCTTGGTCAAAAGGTCTACCCCATATCTCTAAGTGGACCCATCATTGGAAGTACCAGATTTCTCAACTTTCATGTGCCCACTCCTATGAATGTTGTACTGCAGTCCTCTGCCCACCCTGAAGTACTCCCTATGCTCAGCAGCTTCACCAAAAATCCTCTTCACAGCAAAATTCAGTCCTTTGCGGGCATCTGTATGGATGGTCAAGCCCTCAGGTGTTCTAATTGCCTTCTTCAGCTCACTCATGAACCAAGTCCAATTAGCATTTTTCTCTTTGTCAAATATGGCATAGGCTACTGGATACATCCAATTATTGCCATCTATTGCTGTTGTTGTTGCAAATTGGCCAGTATATCTCCCTGTCAAGTGAGTGATGTCTACACCCACATAAGGCATGAATCCCATAAAGAACCCATCCACACATGCTCTGATAGCAACAAACATCTTAGAGAACTTCATTTGTCCACCTTTCTTCATGCAACATATGCCAATTATGCTACCAGGACATGCCTGCTCCAATGCTGCCTTGAAACTCCATAACTTGCTGAAGCTGCTCTCGTAAGAACCATGAATTTCATCCAAAGCAGCTTTCCAGCCTAGCCAAACTTTATTATAATTCAGAGAAAACTTGAACTCATGCTCTAGCCTTTTTTGTAATCCCCTTGCTCCAATGGTAGGCTCCCCGGCCAAAATGTCCTTCCCCCTGGCAGCAATCCAAGCCTTAGATGCTTGTTTTCCCAATTGCCTTCTTGTGCTTGTACATGTATGATTAGGTCCAACGACCATAACCTGGAAATCAAACAAGTCCAGTAATCATGTTAGTTAAAAATACAGGTCCAATGCATCATTGCAAATAAAACAGGCATTGCAAATAAAACATATTACCATGAAAGTTGTCCCACCATGCAATCTTTTGGCATGCACATGCCACTTGCATTGTTGGTCCACACACCTTGCCCTATACCTGTTTGGACTGCTATGAGTACTACTGTTTCATACTCTGCCTTGATGGCATGTTGTGTCAAAGTGTCGGGGATAAAAATACGGCTCATTGCCATGGCCTACTCCCTGGCGGCCCAATCGAACAGCCTGCCATGGCCCGGTTCCCTGGAAGGTTCTATCTGGCTCATATGCATCTTGCCGAACAGCCTCCTAGCTGGCATGGTGCGTAAAGTCCAAGGAATCGTGTTTGAGTCCTACTCAAACAAGAGTTCTGCATGGCTACGTGAAGACCCGGACGTTGGTTTCCCGGATTGGATTGGAAGTCGTGATCCCCAAGATTAGGAGATTACCTTATCTACCGTAGGTTATATTTGGCATGTATGAGTTCGTTACGGTCTCGTAGTTAGCCTGGCCCGATATTCCTCGGTAGGTCGGTTTGCTTCGCACTATATAAACAGAGCCTCTACGACGTGTAGAGGGCACGAGTTTACCCCCTGACCAATAGATTTCGCAGACTACTCGCTGAGACCTGCTGATCTCGCCGAGTTCCACCTGTAATCCTCTTTGATATACAGAAAGGTTGGACGTAGGGCTATTATCTCTCCCGAGAGGCCTGAACCAGGATAAAAATCCCTGTCTCCTGTTCGTTGCTGTTCGTGGTTGTTCGGCGTGTCTCCTATCTCCTCCTTGAAGAACCTTGGTTGACTTGGGTCAATATCCCAACCGTCGACAGCTGGCGCCGTCCGTGGGGACACGCAGATCGAGCATGTCGAACTCCGTCAGCGATACAGAGATGCTTCCTGAGGCATGCAAAATCTTACCAAAACTCGTGGAACTCTGTAAATTTGCACAATTTTAGTTCTGGTTCCATTCATTTCACCAAATGTTGGCGGTCGGAATCATATTAATTGTTATCGAAATTGACCGTCAACACACCCCCACACTAGGTCTTTGCTCGTCCTCGAGTAAAGGTTAATTTCAAAACTACTAACTCTGTCAGGATAAAGGTAGACAAGCATAAAAATTATTCTAAGGTTTTCTCAAATTGTTGGGATTTGAAGTGTCTACTAACCTCATCTTAAATGTTGGCAAATGGAATAGACATGAATGAATGAATAATCTTACCGAGGATTAATGTTCCCAGAGTTTTTTGTTCTTCAAAAATGCATGGCTCTTTTTCTTAGGTGAAACATTCTTGGTCACTCGAAAAGTGTTTAACCTTACCAAGGCCAGGATAGCCTCTCATCCTACATCTAATGCTTATGTGGAGCTCAGGTAGGATAGATAATATGGTCATGTTATGCTTTTGTCAGGTTAAAATTAGATCCTAATGAAGATAATGTTATTCCTATTTCCAATCATACAAGAATTCATGTCCAGGGGTGAGGGAGGGAATGAACTCACGCCAAAGGAATAAGAAGAAATACAAGTGCAAGGATGTGTGGTACTGATGAGTCCAACACATCGATCTTGTATTTATGGAATGATGGTTTCACTCCTAAAAATCCATTTTCCAAAACCTTTTTGTTCCTTTTGCAGAGAAGGCTTAAAAGGCACAAAGAGATTATATTTCTATTTTCCTGGAGAGCTTGATTTTTTTTAAAATAGCATAGATTGATCTCTTTCTCTCTCTTTCTTTGGCCTTTGACATAATAAGAACTTTTTGGAAAGTTTTGATAAATGGATATTTTATTTTGGAGGACCATCACATTGGCAGGTAAGGTAGCACAAGACGAGATAATTGGCTAACTTTTTATGGGGTTGGAATATCTAGCGAAGGTTGACGCTTAATTCCAAGATGAAAATTAGCGTTGCCAGATATGAAAGGCTAGCAATCAAAAAGGTACGCGAAAAGAATTGATTGGATCGAATAACATCTCTTAAGAGGATTCAAATTCTAACCCAATTTAGCATGATCAATGACCATTATGAAGCTTGTATGAATCATGATAAATATATGGCTGTGGTAGGTAATGAAAAGTCACTCTAAGAATTAAAAGCCAGGATTTTAATGAAAACCTCTGAGGAACAACTAACCTTAGGCAAGAAATTATTAAGCATTCTATATCTCATGAGCCAACAATTTAGACGTGATTAATCCTAATAAAGCTTTCCCACAATTGTTGAGCTTAACCAAAGAATAAAAATTATGCGAGTCAAAATTTACCGGACATTGTTATAGTCTCGAAATCATTGCATTCCCGGTATCAAAATTTTTCTTTAATTATTTACCAACATTATATGAGCAAGTGACAGAGATAAATATCAACAATAAAACACAGGGATCATACCAGAATTTTTCGGAGCCGAGTGGGCGAAGCCGGTGGGTCGGCCGACCTTAGGGAAGCCGACCAATCTGGCTGGGTCGGCCAGCCCGGGGTGATTAGCTGATTTTGAAACTCATGAAACGCTTCTCCAGTTTTCTCACTTCCGCCAGGTACCGCGCCATCGAGTCGTCAGTTGTTTAAAACTCCTCCCTGACCTGGCGGATGAAGAGCTGCGAATCCCTTTCACAACAAGCCGTTTGATGTCGAGCGCAGCGCTTGCTCTTAGGCCCGCTAGTAGGGCTTCATACTCCGCGGCGTTGCTTGTCGCTGCGAAGTGTATTTGTATGACATGCTGGAGTCGCTCTCCTTTGGGGGAGATGAGAATGAGACCGCATCCTGATTGCCCGGACTGGTGTGATCCGTCGAAGAACAAAGTCCACCGACCCACTTCCTTCTCTTGACCAGGAGAGCTCATCTCTTGTTCGTCCGGCCTGGTCAACTCTGCCACAAAATCAGCCAGGGCCTGGGCCTTGATCGCGGTACGGGATACGAACTGGATATCGAACTCGCCAAGCTCGACTCCCCACTTCGCGACCCGGCATGTGGCCTCCGGCTTTCGGAGAATATCCTTGATCGGGTAAGTGGTCGAGACCATGATCTGGTGGCTTAGAAATAGTGACACAACTTGCGTGAGGCCATCAGCAAGGCATAGCACAGTTTCTGAAGGTCGGGGTAGTGCTCCTTAGGCCCGGCGAGCACTTCGCTCACGTAGTAGATGGGCTGTTGCTTCCCTTCTCGTTCCACTGCCAGCACCGCGCTTGCGGCGTTCGGTGTTACCGAGAGGTACAGCGGGAGAACTTCCCCGAGCTTGGGGGTTGTGAGGGCGGGCGGCGAGGCGAGGTACTGTTTCAGATGCAGAAACGCGGCCTCGGCCTCTTCTGTCCACTCGAAACTATCGTGCTTGCGGAGAAGCTTGCAAAAAGGTGCGCTTCGCTCTTCGAGGCGGGAGATAAAGCGGCTGAAGGCTGCCATCCTGCCCGTGAGGGACTGGACGTCCTTCACGCAGGCCGACGACCTCATCCTTTCAATGGCCTCGATCTTCTCGGGGTTCGCACTGATGCTCGCCCCGCCGATCACGTAGCTAAGAAGCATGCCGGACATGACACCAAAGACGCATTTCTTGGGGTTTCACTTGACCCAGTGCTGTCTCAGGTTATCGAAGATTTCTCGTAGGTCGGATACGTGGTCCCGGGCTTCTCGGCTCTTGACGATGATGTCATCTACGTAAACTTGGATGTTTCGCCCTATTTGATCAGGGAGAGTTTTTTTTTTGCAAGAGTCGCTGGAACATGGCGCAAGCATTTTTGAGACCGAAAGACATGGTCGTGTAGCAAAACGTGCCAAAAGGCGTTACAAAGGCGGTTTTTTCCTCGTCCTCCTTGGACAACGCGATCTGATGGTAACCGGAGTAAGTGTCCAGGAAACTCATCAAGGGTGAGTCCGCCGTGGCGTCGATTAGCTGATATATGCACGGAGGGGAAAGTTATCCTTGGGGCAGGCGGAGTTCAAATCGCGATGGTCGACACACATGCGCCACTTGCCACCCTTCTTTTGGACCACGACTGGGTTCGCAAGTCAATCGGAGTGCTGTACTTCACGAACGAAGCTTGCTCGGAGCAGCTTACCGACCCAGTCATGGATGATCTTGGCCTTCCAGCCGGGAATACGCCTCTGGCACTATCTCACTGATGTTTTGTCAGGCCGGACAGCTAGCCTGTGCTCGATCACCTCCCTTGGGACACCGGGCATATCGGACGGTTCCCATGCGAACGCGCCCGTGTTAGCTCGGAGGAAGGTAATGAGCTCGAGTTTCTATTGGGCCTTGAGGTTCGTCCCCACGTGGACCACCTTGGAGGGTTCTGTCTCCGTGAGGGCGATGGTCTTGGTGGGCTCCTGCAGCTGCAGTGCCCTCTTTGGGCGTGCTGTGGAGAGCTCCCTCTTGCTGGGACCATGGGTAGGGAGCTGGCCTACCATGGCCAGCACGGTCTCATCGCAATCCAGGGCCGTCTTGTGGTTCCCCCGGACGGTGATGACTCCCCTCGGCGCCGGCATCTTCAGGCAATGGTAGGCGTGGTGGGAGACCGCCATGAACTTGGAGAGCGCGGGACGACCCAAGATGGCGTTGTAGGGGAGGTCGGTCTCTACCACCTCGAAGGTGATGTACTCCATCCTGAGGTTGGCGGAGGAGCCGAACGTCACGGGCAATACGACCTGTCCGACGGGGCGAAGGGACGAACCTGGGACGAACCCATGGAAGGGGACGGTGATGTCCCTGATCTTGGAGCGCGGGACCTGCATGAGGCCGAGAACGCACGCAGTGATGATGTCCAGCGAGCTCCCGCTGTCTACGAGGACAGCGGTCGACGCGGGTGTTGCCGATGGTTGGGCCTAGCACTAGCGGGAGGCGCTGCGGCTTGGAGAGTCCTGCCGGGCAATCTGTCACCGAGAAGGTGATCGCCTGGCTGGACCAAGGCAAGGACTCCATCGCGGGCTCGCCGCGGGAGATGTGGAGGACCTCGCGAGACATGGCCTTGAGCTCGCGGCGAGAGGTGTAGGCCGTGGTACCGCCGAATATGACGGCGACGTGGCCGCAGGCTCCGGGGAAGCTTTAGCCTTGGGCACCCGGCGGAGGAGGCGTCATGGCCGCGCCCTCGGGTAGCTCGGGCAAGGGGCCATGGCCAGCATAGAAATCCTCCAGCTGGAGGGCCCACGTGCAGCAGTTGCGCAAGTCCTGGCCGTGGCGCTGTGATTGGGGTTGTGGGATGGGTCCTCACCTCTGCCTTGCTGCGGCGGACGGGGAGGCTGGACCTGAGGCGTCCCCTGGCCGCCGCGCGGCCTGCCTTTGGCTGGGGGAGGTCGCGACTGGCACTGTGACGGCTGGCGCACCTGCGGGGGGCGCGGCTGCAACGGACGCTGTTGCGGCGGGCATTTGGGCTGGTCGGGCTCGACAGCGGTGACGAATTTGGCGGGCTGCTCCGACCGCTTCTTCTTCTTGTCTGCCTCGGTCTTGCCCAGGCCGTCACCGGCCTTGGCCTTCTTCTTGGCATGGGTGCGGCCCCTCTTGCGCTCAACCGCCTCAGAGGCGTTGATGTAGAGGGCCGTGGTGCGGAAGAGCTCGCTCGCGGTGTTGACCGGATGGAACTCGAGGTCCTCGGTGTAGCGCCGGTCCCTCACACCATCCTTGAAGGCTTCAATGATGGCTTCATCCAAATGCAAGGATGGTGTTGCGGGCTCTCACGAACCTGCACACAAAGTCCTGGAGACTCTCATCGTCTCGCTGCACCATGAGCTTCAGATCCTGGGGGCGCCCGGGGCGGGCGTAGCACCCCTGAAAGCTCGTGCAGAGGGCATCCTGGAGCTGAGCCCAACTGCGGATGGAACCTGGCCGCTGATTGAACAGCAAGGTCCGGGCCATGCCCACGAGCATGGTAGGGAAGTAGTTGACCAAAACGGCCTCGTCTCCCCCATGGCTCGGATGGCGGTGGTGTAAATGGACAATAACTCCTCCGGGTTCTTGCTCCCATCGAACTTCTCAATTGGCCCAGGCTTGAACCTCGGCAGCCAAGGCGCTTCATGGAGAGCGCGAGAGAAGGCGGGGCACCCTAGCGCAGCCTTCGGGGGAGAGCCATCCCGAAGCGGGCCCAGGCTGGAGAACACTCCGCTCGGGACGAGCGGCTATGGTTGCGGCAGGAGTGACTGTGAGAGCCGCTACGGCCAGAGCTGACCGTGCGCCCGTCACCCTGGGGCGCGGCCTGGATGAGGCCCGTGGTGACATCGCCGAGGTCCTCAGTGATGGCTGGACCCAAGTCTGCCATGGAGAAGCCACAGGGATCCCTCTCTAGGTCGCGGACAACCTGGGCGATCGTGCGCGCCTTCTGGTGGCTGCGCCGGACCTAGTTGCGCATGACGTCGATGAGGGAGTCGATCGGCCGGGCGTGAGCCGGGGTGCGTGGGAAGTCCTCGCGGCAAACCTCAGCCACGGCGCAGCGGATGAAGTTGCGGAAGAAGTCCCGGGCCGCAGCACGGCCGCGCTGCAGCTCCTGGGCCTTCACGTTCCCAGCGTCGTCGTCGGTCGAGGCTGCGAAGACGCAGCGAGACGTGCGTGAGGCCGGGGGAAACGTCTTGGTATCGCCCGCAGAGGCAGAATCGCCGAGCGGTTCGAACTCCATGGGAGTTTCGCTGACGTGGGTCAGCGACTGGTCTAGCTCGAGGAGCGATTCTTCAGAGCGAAGCTCTGCCCCTGAATCAAGAGAGGCGTCAACCTCCATCTCGTCGGCTCCAGCTTCGGCAAGGTAATCCTCCCGCCATCCTTCGTACGATGGACCCAGGTCATCCAGATCATCGCACTCATCGAACTCGAGGTCCAGGACCTCATCGTTGCTCGGAACCTCAGGCATGTCCGAGGGAGCGAGGTGCTGAGGGCTGCTCATAGGCCCCACAGTGGGCGCCAGCTGTCGGTGTCTAGAAAACGCGCCTATGGAGGGCAGCGGGTCCACAGACCGGCAAACGAATTTGTAGTTGGAGTGAGACCCAACGACAACCCTTCTCAGCAGTCCGGGGTGGCGGCCGAGCTTTCGGGGGCTCTGGCCGCGCGGTCTTCCCAGACCGTGCCTGGTGCGACTTTGGATCCGGGTACAGATCCATCGTGCGGTGAGAGTAAGACACTACAAGGGGACTGGCCTATAGCAACATGTTGATATGGTGCTATATGTACGCATATGTGTTGCAGGCATAAACAGTATCACATAACGTAGGTGTTGTTAAAGGTGGTGTAGCTAACTGTATGTTACATCATAAACTATATGATGCAATATGTTCGTATATGTGTTGCTACCTAGCAACATGCATTTAGCATCACATGTACACACTAAATTAGCAGTATCTAACAGCATCAATAGTAACAAATTCTGGTATTAGATTGCTTAGGTTGTTCCTTTACTCAGTTTATTGCATTTATTCATATAAAATAAGTTAATTAACAGCCCAATTATAGTGTATTTAATCCCTTGCGAACATAAATTAAATATTACCCAGCCAATCTCAGAGGTCCATGACTTGATCATCAATAGTAACAAATGCTTGTGATAGCCAATAATGAGTTGCTGATAATCTTCAGTTCAAAGGGAAGCATATAAACTCCTTAGCTTAGGGGGTACATAATGCAGAAGAAAATATAAAGTAGTGTCTCTATCAATAAAGGAAATTAACGATGCTAAAAAATTCTGATATACTGTTGATGATACAGGAATAATGCCTTATTTATTTAATATTTCAAACATCAGAGTTGAAGTGGTCCAGCAGATGGAAAAGAAGTTTAATTTTATTGCACATCCTTGCCAATGTCAATGCGATATCCTCATATAAAGCATACAAGGGCCACACACACCTTATTTGTTAGCCACACACTGCAATAAAAATAATTGAAATGTCATGAAAAAAATGTTTCAAGATAACACTATGAAATCACACAATGATAATTTTGGAAGACCAATGAAATGATACGCACGAACCTGTCGATATAAATGAAGAGAACGCCATGGCAGTGAAATTCGTAGAACGTAGGGCCTTCTCCCTAGTGTCATGGGCTCAGCATTGTAATCATCCAAAATCATATTACCTTTATGGTGTCTTTCTACAGGGTTTAAACACCCTTTGATAGGGAGCATCCCCTCAGACGTCTGTTGTTAATAACACCAAGCTGAATGCACCTTTCCAATTTCCTCATGCAAAATGGTGGGGAAAAAACTGAATTGTGTAATTTGCTATATGACACTAGTGATCGAATTAATAACATTTGAGCCTAGAATCTAGTGATGTACATGGCATTCACACGGTGTGTCATATAGTAATTATACATCAAGTTAGAGTATCTCATAGCATATCTAAAATTCCAACAGAAGCAGAGGACGATGCTCAAAAATTCCAACAAAAGCAGAGCACGATGTTCAGTTGCTCACTGGCGGAGGGGTGGCGCCGGGCTTGGTGGAGGGGGCGGCGCCGGGCTCAGCAAAGGAGGGGGCGGTGCCGGGCTCGACGGAGGGGCGGCGCGCGGCGGACGGACAGCCCCGGGCGCTCGGTGGAGGGGCGGTGTGGGGCTCGGCGGAGGGGCGGTGCCGGCGGAGGGGGCGGCACTGGTTGAGCAGGTCGTGGGCCTCTAAAAAATACGTAAATAATTGTTATTTTCTCAAATTAGATTATGGTCTAGTTTTTGTATTTTATTAACTAAATATGATAGTTTGTCTTATGTTAAACACGTCACACATACCTAATGCATAGCAACATGTTTATTAAGGTCTTGTTCTTTTTAGATTAAATTAAATTAAATGAAAATTTGTTATTTTTGTACAACCTAAATGATGTAGTACTTTGTAGTCATTTTTATGGGAGTTTATAGTTCTACAATATTTTTTCGAATAATTTTTTGAACACTCCAAAACCACTTTCACAACTTTTTTAGATTAAAACTTTCAATAATTTTCAACTAAAACAAATAAGGCATAAGTGACACTAGGCTGTGAAACGAGAAAGGTTTTCATAGGTAAAATTAATGATTCAACACATATGTGTCAGCAACACATATTATGTGATGCAGAGTTGTTTCTTAGCATCATAACTTATATGTGTTGCTAGCGTGTGTTGGAGTAGACATATCCTCTGAGTTTTCTGCATCACAAGCAATATATGATGCTAAGTATGTGTTTGAATAGGCTAGTTATGTTGTAGTGAGAGGGGGTGAACAAGTATTTTTACCCTAGTTCGAGCCCCCACTGCCGAGTAACAGCTCTACTCTAGCACTCGTTGATTATATGGTGGAAATAGTACATGGGCGTGGAGACCGGGCTAGGAGGCGCCGGCCCCGAGCTTACGAGGGAGTTTCGGACACTACGGTGGCTAGTAACTGCTCTGCTAGACTATCGCTACTGCTAAGGATGCTTCGAAGGTTGGTGTGGCTTGTCCTCTTAGACTTGGGCTTTTTCATTATGCTGGGCGGGCTTCTCCTTTTATAGGCGCGGAGGGCTGCCCGGAGCTGGTACGGCGGGCCCCGCACCTATTTCTGCTTTGTCCATCTTTAGTGGCGGCGCCCTTGTCTCGTTCCCAGGCTCCGTCCTGTCTGTGGCCTGTAAAGAGAAGCTTGTCTGGTTAGTACTGGACATGTGTTCGTCTTGGTATGCTTACACGGGGGAGCAGCCTGCACAGGGAGAAATCACTTTCCCTTTATCCCCTATATGGCATTGACTGGTCGGAGCTAGCTTCGCGCCACCCGTTGGGGACGTCACGTAGCGCGGCAGCCGTTGCTACTGAGGCCCCCGGAGAGGTACAGTCCTCTCGGTCAAGGCCGAGGAAAGCGTAGTGGGGCATGACAGTTGTAGCCACCTGTCTGAGGGACAGGCGAGCTGCCATCGAGGCCCTCTTCCGGGCTAAGGACAGCCCGGGAGGTACGCAACACTCCCGGCCAGGGCCGAGGGAGGTGCGGTCGTTTTGGTCAAGCCCGGGGATGGGCCCGGCGGGCTAGACGTCTCTCTTGGAATGGCCAGGGATGGCCTTTTGGACTCCCTCTATGCGTGGCAGGCCGGTACGGATCCGGCCCAAGGCCCATCTCGGGGTGGGCCGATTGCGAATCACCAGCACACAGTTAATTGTGTGTTCATCCTCGCCCACATTACTTTATTTAGGTGTGGGAGTTATGGATAGTAAGGATCCGACGTGTAGGACGGGTGTTAGGCGGGACTCCAGTCGCTTGCCTTATGGATTTAGGCATAGTCTTGAGACCCGACATTTTTGTTTCCGCTTTTTACCAAACTTTAATAAAAATACATTTTGTTATTGTATTATTTTTCTTAACAGCTTATGTATACTGAGTCGTTATGTACATTGAGTCATTATGTAGTGCCTTATAGTGCTATGTAGTAAATGTTGTTGCACTAGTAAGATAGATTCTAGGCTAGCGCAGAGGAATCCATGTGGTTCCTGGATTTAGGAGCCCACAGTTCCTGACTTTGGAGGTTGCAAAGAGGAACTGAAGAGCCTTTCGTTGCTCCTATTTGCCTTCTTGTGCTCCTACACATGCATCATACTACCTCGACTCTTTGATGAACTGTTTTTGGAGTAAAATGGAAAACGGAGATGCCCATATAACTCTTATGGTTTGCCCATATGTATGACATGTAGGTCTCAGTGATTGAAATGGCTAGGGTTTACTTAAAGATCTCTGAAGGAAGAAAAAAAGCCTGGCGTTTTTCCATCTCCAAAAGAAAGCAGTGCCTTCTTTTCTTGCTCTTTATTACTACCTTTCTAGCATAGTCAGGTAAAAGGGGTATAGTCAAACTCCACAGCAAAATTATCCAGAATTATGTGTGGACAGTTAAAACTTCCAAGTTGCGCATAACTGGGAATTGTCACATCTTCATATGTATATATCAGTAATCAACAATTAAACCGATCATGAAGAGTTATTGTCGGGAGTGCACATGTTAAATGATATGCAAAGGACACAAGGATGCATAGAAGTATGAACCATCAGATGGAAAGTGACTTATGGTAGATTTTAATCAGTTCCCCGGAGATAAGCATGACCTTTCCATGTCTGGACGAGTCCAAAAGATGTTCTCCCAATCTTACTCTATCAACGTCTTTACTGTTCCAAAGCACAAATTATTGGAGTTCTTTCAGCTGTCCTTAACTCCGAATTGCTATGGTTGAGTTTCTGCTTTTCAGACATGCACAATAGGCACTGTAAGCTCTACAAGTCATTGTCTCAAACACTACATGTGTACGGAAGAGTATGGATAAGATTGATTAGGTACGAGTTAGGCTATTTCTGATGGAGATGAGACCAACATGGGCCTTGTTTGTTTCAGATTAAATTAAATTAAATGAAAATTTGTTTTTTTGTATAAGCCAAATGATGTAATGTTTTGTAGTCATTCTTGTGGGGTTTTAAATAGTACTTCTTAAAGTTTGTAAAATATTTTTTTCATAATTTTTTGAACTCGTTAAGACGTATTTTGAGGGGATCACAAATTTGCTACAGTAAAACGCAGCGCTACATTAATCTGAAACAAACAAGACCATGGTCATAAATAACATTTGTAGCAAATCATTCAGACATGAATAAGACTAGGGCAGAAGTATCTAAAAACATAATTCAGAAATGATGAATACTCCTTATACTCTGTCAGAAACTAATTCAAAAGTCGGACATCACTAACAGCATATCAAAGTGAAACACATAGCACCAAGTGTACTAATGACATTTATGGAAACACATAATGATTCGACTATTTTACTTCTATTTTTTCATCATAAAAACCACCACTAAAAGCTCTTGATAATAACATAAATGAAGTGAGCTAGCTTCAAAAGACATTTAAGAACCTCTCGACATTCAGCCTAACATTCAACTCATTTCAGTTCAGCCAACTTATTCTCTTGGATCAATCCACTAATAACATGCCAAGTGTCAAACAATTTTGTATGTAACAATTGACCAAAGAAGCATTCCCACCTCATAATTTAAATCGCAGTGCTATACAACACATATGCTATGAAATCTAAGATTAACGGAAGTTCACTATGCGACTCATGAAACTGTAATATAGAAAAAACCTACGTTAATGAAGAAGCCATTTGTGCTAACTACTACCATAATTATTATTATTTACAGGCTATGCTATTTAAAAATTACAAGAAGCTAACTGAACAAAATCATCTGGCAGCCATAAATATGCTCTATATCAGGTCTGTGGGAGTGACCTAAGCCCACTGCCACCACCATGTCAGGCCAGCAACAGCCAAGGCCTAGCACGGGTGTGGACTCGGCCAATGCTGCATAGACTTCCGAAAAAGTTTTTAGAAATCCTTATCTTTCGGCTTTTTTAAAAAAGGGTATCACTTAGAGCATTCTCAACCAGCAGACAATCTATATCTTTTTTTTCAAAACACTATGGTTGAGAGGGGAATATTGCATAGCTGTTAGGGATGCTTTTAGTTTGAAAAGAAAAGACCAAGATCTGTTAGAGCATCCCCAGGAGACCCCCTATCAAAGACCCGCATCGCTACAGTAATCATCTTTTCTCCTGCGCAGTGCTGCTCTGCTCTCTGGCCTGCATGCTTCCCCGCCGGCGTGGTTCAAAAATTTTTGAAGTACAGGCTGAACTGATGAGGCTGATGGGCATGCTCTTATACTAGGAAGGTGTGTGTTGATTGATAAGATAAGATGGCATGTGCTGATCTGATGATTGTTTATGGTGTGCACTGTGCAGCCCTAGCCCGGGTATAAATAGGCAATTCTACCCAGGCGATTGGAGGGCCTCTGCGTCCTACCTTCCATGTGATACAACATCTATGCTAAATCCACCACGCCGTGTCACTAGCATAGAAATACATTATAGTAAAGTTATCCTCCTGCGGTTAATAATACAGTACTTTTATAGGCTAGGATGTGATGCGGTGTAATATTTTCATTGCTTTTCCGGTAGCTACAATGGGTTAATTGGATAGATATTACTGCGAAAATTGGATACTAGAGAAATGCCACCGCATTCATGTGTATGTAAAAATGCCAATATAAAACAGTGTAAATTACAAATATGAAACTCTGAACGCCACGTGATATGTAACAGCCCAATTGTTATTTTTATTTGAGTAAAATCTGTTTGCTTTATTGATCGATCGAACAGTGTTTACAATGGGGATCGTTTCCCTTTTTATACAAGGCGTAGCAACGCGTCCTTTGCCCAGGAACACATTGATTTGCCTATGGTCGTGTCTGCTGCCTTTGCGTCGCGTTGGTTGTGGGACGAGGCGTCTTCTCCTATTTTCCAGCGAGACGAACAACTCCCCCCTCTGCCTTTCCTGTGCGTAAACAGAGAGAGAAAAGGTGGTTTTCCTTTTTAACCATTAACTTAATTATATTAATCATTGATTAAGAGATAATTAATCGTAAAACTCCCCCTTGGGTAAAAAGGATCATGTATTTATCAAATACAAATCTAGTTATATTTAGAGATTAGCTCCCACTGAATTTTGTAAGTTTCGCAATCGTCTCATACCTATTCCATGAACATATTTTTGAAACAAGGAAGTAGGTAGAGACTTAGTGAATAAGTCAGCTAAATTTTCACAAGACTTTGTTTGCAAAATATTAACATCAGTACATCACCACTCTTATGGAGTTCGTGAGGATAAAAAAATTTGGGAGCAATATGCTTAGTCATATTACTCTTTATATAACCTGATTGCATTTGAGCTATACAAGCTGCATTATCCTCATAAATAATTGTGGGGGTGTCACATGGATTAATTCCACATGATTTTATCTATGTGGTTAATCATTCTGCGAAGCCAAACACATTCACGTGAAGCTTCATATAATACGATTATTTCAGAATGATTAATAGAAGTGGCCACTAAAATCTGTTTACAAGACTTCCATGAAAAAGCTGTTCCACCATAGAGAAATACAAATCCAGTCTGAGATCTGCCATTGTGGGGATCTGACATATAGCCAGCATCAGTGTATCCCACCATGGTTATTTCTTGATTTTTCCTATAGAACAAACCAAAATTTTGTGTACCTCGGAGGTATCTGAAGATATGTTTAACACCAGTCCCATGTCTTTTGGTTGGTGCTGAGCTAAACCTAGCTAATAAATTAACTGCAAATGAAATATCCGGTCGGGTGCAATTTGCAAGGTACATTAGTGCTCCAATTGCACTAAGATATGGAACTTCAGGTCCCAAAATATCTTCATTATCACTCCTTGGTTTAAATGGGTCTTTATCTCTATCGAGTGACCTTACGACCATAGGGGGTTTTTAATGGATGAGCTTTATCCATATTAAATTTCTCCAATATCTTCTAGATATAGGCAGAATGATAAATAAGGACTCCTTCAGGGAAGTGCTGAAGCTGCTGGCCTAAGCAAAATTTGGTTTTACCCAAAATCTTTCATTTCAAACTCCGTCACAAGATGATTGCTAGCTTCCTTAATTTCCTCTGCGGTTCCAATCAGATTAAGATCATCTACATATACAGAGATGATACAAAATCCTTTCAATGATTTCTCAATGAAAACACAGGGACAATCATCACTATTAATGTATCCCTTCTTCAGGAGCAATTCACTTAGTCGGTTGTACCACATTCTACCGGACTATTTTAAACCATATAATGATTTAATCAATTTGACGCAATACATGTTGCGATTAATTTTGGAATTCGGTAATTTGAGCCCTTCAGGGACTTTCATATATATATATATCCGAATCTAATGACCCATATAAATATTCTATCACTACATCCATCAACTGCATTTTCAAATTCAAATTTACTACCAGTGAAATTAAATATCGGAAAGTTATTCCATTCATAACAGGAGAGTATGTTTCATCATAATCGATGCCAGGTCGCTGTGTAAACCCTTGTGCTATGAGCCTAGCTTTATATCTCACCACTTGGTTATTTTCATTCCTTTTACAGATGAAAACCCATTTGTTTCCTACAGGGAAAACTTTAGGAGGTGTTGGTATGACAGGACCAAAAACCTCTCTTTTGTTTAGCGAGCTCAATTCTGCTTCTATTGCCTCCTTCCATTTGACCCAATCTGAGCGCTTCTGGCACTCAGCCATGGACTTGGGTTCAGGGTCCAGCTGAAGGGTTTTAGCAATTTTGGAAGCAAAATAAATGTCGACAACTGTAGCATTTCTTTTATATAATTCTCCTGAATTAACATAATGGATTGAGATCTCTTTATTTATATCTTCGAACTCTTTGTTATTTCCCAAAAACAGAGTTCAAGTGTTCCGATGTCCCAACATTTGTATTTGTGCGCACATTCATGTTGCGATCCTCAACTTCAGGTTGAGTTTTACAACTGCTAGTTGTATTACCTTTTCAGGTTGAATATCATTTACTAATTTTGGTGGTAAATCTGTAGGGGATTTTTGTTTCCTTGAGCGCTTTTTCGGAACTAAATCCCTTACAACCGGAGCTCTCCCCCTCTTTCTAACATTAGGGGTAGGAGTGGTTTTTCTAGGTACCTCCACTCTCTCCGGTGCATTAGCTGCAGGTATATGCGACTTAGTCACACCCTTATGGTCAATAAATGCATCTGGCAGATTATTTGCAATATATTGCAAATTTATAATCCTCTGAACTTCCAGTTCAGATTCATTAGTACGTGGATCCAAAGATTGAATGCCCACGGCATCCCAATTTATTTCCTGGCATTCTTTGTGGTACTTATTATCTCCCCCTAATACCGGGAAATTATCTTCATCGAAGATACAATCAGCGTACCTAGCCGTAAACAGATCCCCTGTTAGTGGCTGTAGGTATTTTATAATTGACGGAGAATTATACCCCACATAGATCCCCAACTTTCGGTGAGGACCCATTTGTGTACGCTGAGGTGGTGAGATTGGTACATACACAGCACATCCGAATTTTCGAAGATGGGAAATACTTGGTTCATTTCCATGTACCATTTGTAATGGGGAAGCTGTATGATATGCAGTTGGTCTGATTGGGATTAATGCGGCAGCATGTAAGACCGCATGGCCCAAACAACTGGTTGGTAGCGTACAGTTCTGTAAAAGAGGCCTAGCAATGAGCTTAATCCTTTTTATCAAAGATTCAGCTAAACCATTTTGCGTGTGGACATATGGTACAAAATGCTCTACATTAATGCCCAAAGCCATGCAATAATTATTAAATGCTTTTGAACTAAATTCAGCAGCATTATCCAAACAAATGTTTTTAATCTTTTCTTCAGGAAAATTGGCTCTTAATTTGATGATTTGGGCAATTAATTTAGCAAAGGCATGGTTTCTTGTAGACAGCAATGCTACATGAGACCACCTAGTAGATGCATCGATGAGTACCATAAAATATCGAAATGGCCCTGATAAGGGTTGTATAGGTCCACATATATCACCCTAGATTCTTTCTAAGAAATTCAGTGGTTCGTTTTTCACTTTAAGGTATGAAGGCCTTAAAATTAATTTCCCTTTTGCGCAAGCAATGCACACAAAATCTTCAGGTTTCGGGAAATCAGAACCTTTGATATTATGGCCAACAGAACTTTGTACGATTTTACGCATAGAAATGCCTCTCTAGACATTATAATATTGTATATTAAAATCTTCAGGAAATTAATATCGTAACAATTTTCAGTTAAGCATGCATATCATAATTGTGTTCGTTTGGTTTTATTGTGGTTATTTGAAACTTTTTCATGAAGTCACATATAGGCACTAGGTAGCCTGGTGGGGATATAGGACTTTAAACCTAAATAACTAATGTGCTAATGAGCTAAGCCACTAGAATAAGTGAGATATAGATCGGTCGAGCCTTGGCGAGCAGTTGCATAGCTCGCCAAGTACCTTTCTTAGCTAGCTGAGAAAGTAGGCACCGCGCCGAGCACTGCTGAGTGCTCCCTTGCACTCGTCGAGTTTGCTGGTCGACCTGGGCTCGAGTTCACTTGGCAAGCAATGGGGCAACTATTCCCGACTGGTCTCCACCACTTGGTAACACAACGGATAAACACCTCACTCAAGGAGAATGACACCCGAGCTATTTCTGCAGCTTTACCCGAGTGATCTAGGTCCTGTTACCTATTATTCCTTCTGTCCCTGACCTAACATAGGGCGCCTCGCCTCCCATTAGATGAAATGGGCGGTGGAACACAATCACCCGGCTCCTCTTTTCTCATTGGCCCAAATGGACGGTGCATCAGACAGTTCCCCCACACGGTGCAGAGAAGCCGCGGAACCACGCTAGGTGGCGAGCCCGTTCGGACAGTAGCAGCGCATCTCCTTTTTCCCACCCAGTTTCGCACCCGCAACCTCTCTCTTACAGGTGGGACCTGACCCCACTTGTCAATGTGTAATTGAACCTCTATTTAAACCCTTCTCCACCTTTCTCCTTCAGCCATTTGCCTCACTTCTTCTCGCGTTCAGTTGAAGGAGAACAGCAAGAACAAAGGTTGTTCTTCAGGTTCAGCTTCCACTTCAAAGTCAAATCCACCCTCGAAATTCCCGTTTTTCCCCGAAAGTGTTACATATCGTTGGAAAGCTGAGGAAGTCAGCTATATTTTCCACTCCATGGTAAGCACATGCACAAAGGTTTTCTATGGTTTCCCCTCACTTTTCTCTCTGCTATTCGGTTTTGGGACAGCAAGAGGTTGACTCCATTTTCAGCTCATCCCCACCATTTTCCTCCACATCTAAGGCATGGGATGAGAGGGAATAGCTTCTACTCTTCCTAGGATTCAAGGACATCCAACCTATTTATGCATGCGCAAGGTTTTGGGTGAGTTCTTGATGCTTTTTCTCCATTAACTTTGCTGCCCTGAGCAACAGCGAGGTTCTTTGTTTTTGGTCTCACCTTCCACGTCACTTTGACCCACATGCAATCTTAGGGACGACCATGAGGACTGGAACCACGAGCTATGGAAGGCCTAGGCACGGATTCACAGCCTTGGAGGAGAAGGAACCGCAAGGAGCAGCAAGGAGGCGAGTTGTAGAGTTGCTGAACCGAGTTTGAGACTGACCGCTTCCACCTCTCTGATATGCTCATTCTTGGAGCGTCCAACCATAAGCAAGGCATTCCTTGCTTGGTAAGAAGCTTAGGACTTATACCCTTTCCCTAATACATCACCTAGAACCATTACATAGGTTACCTGTTAAGTTAAACCGAAATACTAGAACGCTAGATTCAGAAATAACTCTGTTCAGTCCTTCTCTGAACAACAGTTCACTAAATAAATGATATAAAATCAACCGTAGCTCGAATGAAGAAGTTTTCCACATGAAAATTATGCGCCAAGAGATTATCTACAACTTTCATGTTGACACCAAACTTAGCCGAGTGGTTCTTTGACCCCGAAAGCCTCTCGTACCAATCAGCAGACAAGCTGACTGGTTTATCCCAAATGACCTTTAGCACCCCAAATTCACATGACCATATCTCCCTCATCCGCACTCGGATTTAGGTAATTCTTTTTATAAAACCTGCATTAGCTCATTATATTTCTGAATATTATGTTGTTCCATATTTCTCTGTGTTTGGCATTTTGTTTGGATTTTATTTGATGTGCATGTTACCGAAACGGTAGGAAGCGACGCTCCGGAGGAGCCCGGACTTGAGCAAGCTGCTCTCCCTCTTGACGACCAGCACAAGGCACTTATTACTCCCCTCATTTGACTCCATCATATTGAACCCTATTTACTTGCATTACTGTAATTATGTTCTATCAACGTTTGCATGCTAGTTTCTATATGATATTTGATGGGTAGAATTAGTTATGTCCTACTAGTGGTCAGTTTATTAATAGGTTGATACATCCATTCCCTAATAGCCTGAGTGGGTACTATTATCTATGTTGCGTCACGAATACTTAGCCTTGCTTAGAGTCAACGAGGTTAACTGGATTGGTTGAATATGATATCTCAATGCTCAGTATGGATTGATCCATGGTTTATGGTGGTGGTTTGGTATACAGGATTGATGTTGGGCCTGAACGGGTGATAGGGATATGACGGGAGGAGCTCCTAGGCATGTATCCCCGTTTGGGCAGGGACCACTTGGCTAACTTCCTACGCATGCATGGCCATGGGGTACCATACGGTGCAAGTTTATGCTTTCTTAGGGGTGGGGTGCAGAGTGGACCATCCGTGGTGCGTCCCTGTGCTTTGTAGCTTCGGGTCTTGAACAAATCCACTGCAACTGATTAACCCCGACTCCTTGCGATCGCGGTTCGGGGCAATCGGCCAGTTAATTTGGGTGATCCCATGAGCACACATGTACATCTTGAGGCGTTGGCATGGCTTGCTGTGTCATGTGGGTAAAGTCGTATACCTCTGCAGAGTTATGAACTGTTCGAACAGCCGCGTCCAGGGTTAAGGACGAATCTTGAGTTGGTTAAGCTGCCCTTAGTTAGCATGTGTGCGTGGGTTGAATTGGATGGGTGTGGCACTAAATGTTTAGTGTTCTGAGCACAGGGTTGCTCGTGGTGACTTTAGCGAGTGGTTTGGTCTTGAGCAAATGGATGATGATGCACTTGAGGAAATAGACTTTTAACATGTTTTGTTCAAATGTCATTTATAACTTACTTTTGTTAAGTCTTGTAAATGCTCTTTATGCTGAAAATTGTCTTGCTAGCCATTCTCTGATATATACTATGCATGGCGAGGCTACAAGTACCTCCTAGTGCTGAGTACCATCTGTACTCAATCAAGTGCTATTGTTTCAAGTGATAGTGATCTCCCACTTGAGTACTACTTTCAAGCCGGAGATGACGACGCTAGTGGGCACGGTGTCGAGTTCTAATTTCCAGTCGGTTGCCCTTGGGTTGGGAGGCATACCACGCTGGACTTTTGGTTTACTTCCACTGTTTTGATAACCTAATTATCTATTCCGTTACGTACACTCTGATATGTATGTTGAAACTTATTGTATAGACAACAGTCCAAACCCTTTGTAAACAAAGATATGCCCTTTTATGTATGTGTTGTTTTATCAATCCATGTTAAGGATGTGTATGTGATGGTAGCTGATCTTGGGAGCCATCGCTGAGCATATATCCGGTACCCGAGTTCGCACTCATTTTAGTAGATATTGCTTGTGCTCTGCAGTTGGATTGAGTGATAACGTACTCGGCTCACCTTGGGTTAGCCTGTATGTTAATATTCAATTAGTGCATGCCGCAATCAAGTTATATCTCTAATTAATCGAGTGAAAACTAAGGTGGTATTGACATGATACATCTATACTAAATCCACCAAGCCGTGGTACTAGCATAGAAATACATTATTACAGTTATCCTCCTGCAGTTAAGAATACAATGCTTGGCCAGGAAGTGATGTCGTGTATTATTTTCATTGTTTTTCCCATAGTTAGATTGGGTTAATTGGATAGATTTTATCGCAAAAGTTGGATACTTGAGAAATACCATCGCATTCACGTATCTCTAAAAATATCAATATGAAACAGTGTAAATTACGAATATGAAACTCCGAGCGCCACAAGACATCATCTATGCTAAATCCACCACGTCGTGGCACTAACATAGAAATACATTCCTCCTGCAGTTAAGAATTCAGTGCGTTATTGGCTAGGATGTGATGCATTGTATTATTTTCATTGCGTTTCCTGCGGCTAGATTGGGTAGATACTACTGTAGAATTTTGCATATCTGTAAAAAAATCCAATATGCAACGGTGTAGGTTAGAGATATGGCACTCCGAACGCCACGTGGCACCATTTAGCATGCACGATGCTATATTTTGCAAATAGGAGCATTCTACCCTCATCCTTTCTTCCTCACTTTCCCACCAGCTTAGTGCCAATTCTCTAAGTGGTGGCACTTCAACAGATTCACGGAGCGGTGGCACTTCTGAATGGCATCTATCAAATTAGCCTTGATTTAAATGGGTTCCTTGCAAAAACAGATTTTTGAGCAAGTGAAGGAGATTCAGCACAATCTGATGACAAGGCACACAAAAAAGAAATGACAGCTTACTGATGACAAGGTACATTGAAAATGTGGAAAGGTATGGATAAAGGCAACTGATTTAAAACTAGAAACAATTCACTCTTACCTGTTAATTAAACTAAATATGTATTGTGATAAATAAAAAGTTTACAACAACTTTATCACCTAGTTAAGGACACTGACAACAATAATCTATGAAAAGTGATTGCAATACAAGATCTAGGGAATGCACACTCCATAAAATCTTGAATGAGCCTACAGACTCAGCTAAGATCAAATAAGCAGCTTGTGGTCAATTCTCTACACTGCTGCAAATAACAGAAACAAAGCTGCAACAATATTAAAGTAAAAAAGCCTCTTGGTCGTGTCAAGAGAAGCTTGAAAAAATAAAGGAACATTGGCCCAGTTTCCCTACCATGGCAGTGTTATCTTAAATTACAAAGCATTACACCTTTTTACCATGATTATCACTACCAATGATCTTCATTGCCACATGTATTTTTTTTTCCAAGCTGGTATAAGATTATGGAACACTTCTTCGATAAGGTTTAATATTTTTCATCTTGCAAATTCAAAAATCCCATGTCAAAAACAAATGTAGCTCTTTATTTCAGAAGATCAAGAAACCAATCCATCTGTTGAGACATCTAGTATGTAGAAAAAAAGTTTCACATATCATGCACAGATGCAGTCATGAAGTTGGAAGATAGTTCAAACAATTAATTAACCAATCTGGGATATAAACCAAGCAAATTTTGCAGCAGAATCTCAAATAAAATTCATTCATTGCAACATTTGCGCAGCTTATAAAAAACAATAGAAGTGAAAGTATACACTACAATATACCACTGTAGCAATACAATTCCATGTTCAACATAGCATAAATTCCATTGAATAAAATTCACATCACCTCTTCTTAATTAAACTAGTGTGATTCCATTTACCATGGGTGAAAATATTTTCTGCAAACAAAAGTAACAAAACATTTCTTCTGAGTTAAAAACAGTTGTTGAGTTGTTTCAGACCATTCACATAAAAAATCTAATCAATGACCGCCTCACACTAAACCCTGGTCCAATTCTTGCTGACATGAATGTTCTTCCATACATGAGCTACACTTCTGATGTACGAATATCAGAAAATTCATCATGAGATTTGCATATGCAAATAAAGGAACTCCAGAAATTTATTGCCTAAAGAACTTTCATGTATGATCATTTATATATTCTTTGGACACCGTCAAAAGAGATAATCATTTTATGCTCCTTGGACACCATCAAAAGCAAGTCCTCCTTGTTTCATTTTCTTCCAATAGAAATACCAAAAGCATGGTTGACACTTTATTGTGGAAAAGAAGCCTGGAAATTTCCACGGTGAACAGAAGCATGTGAGAACATTATCGAAGTCTTGAAAAAAGACATTTGGCAGAACAATAATAGAATGTTACTACATTGATCAAATCTAGGACTAGTAGAGAAATATAAATAAGCAGATTATGTTAGCAAGCAGCAGCTAGATGAATTTAACAATGCACCCAGAAACCTTTTAAAAATAAAAAGTGTCTCATTAAATCTCGAACTGTAGATAACATATACATAGGAGGACATAAAAAGAAGAAGGCAAAACTACAAAAATAATCTAAGGTATATTCTAGAGAAAATACTCCCAACTATCATTCATTTCCAGCATAAACCACCTAGACAGATTATAATTCTTTGCTTGTTTCCAACCCTTCTTTAACAGTTCAACATTTCTATGCATAGTAATTAGGAAATACCTTTTGGCATATGCTTGAAAGTAAAGAACTTATATGCAAATATCATATTTTACACGCAACAGTATACAGAGGAGCCTTTAAAAGTTTACTGGTATTAAGGAGATATAAATATTACTTCATTCCAGAATTACATATACCTTATTTATTTCAAGTGTAGATAGTCCAGTAATACCAGGGTTCTTGAGTTGCTCAAGCTGTCTCTTCCCTCTTCTCAGCAAGTACTCAATGTACACAAAGTTCCGTCGATCGACATTCTTTGCATTCTCTCGGAACTCTGCTGAGACCACAGACTTGATTCTGCGGCATTCTTCTGGCGACTTCTGCCGTGCCGTTCGCAGAAAGCCTCTGTATAGCACCAGGACTTGCTTCTGAATACCAGAAAACTTTGGAGGGGAGGCCATTTCATCCTTGTGAAGCAACCATCAATGCCTGTTGCAAAGGCAACTGCCAAATGAGTTATCTTAAAATGATATACATTTTTTGCAACAGCGTAGCGATACCACTTCTAGAATTTTAAACTGATTGAGCATGAAGCAATGCTCTTACTCTCCTACAGGCCAAATGAGCTGAACATTGTTAACCTGACACACCAAGCAAATCAAGGTAATTGTTGTAAGTCTATTTCTCTCCCTTCTCTCCTCTGTCTCTTCCTCTCTCCTCTCTGCACCGAGCGCGCAGCGCAAGGCGGCACGGCAGGGGGCGGCGGCAGGGGGAGGCCGGAGGCTGGAGAGGGGAGGCCGCCGGCGGCGCGGCGGTGGGCGGCGCAGGGCGCGGTGGCGGGCGAGAAGAGGGGAGGCCGGCGGCGACGCAGGGGGAGGCCGGAGGCAGGGGAGGAGATGCGGGGGAGGCTGGAGGCTGGAGAGGGGAGGCCGCCGGCGGTGGGCGGCGTAGGGCGTGGAGGAGGAGGCCGGCGGCGACGCAGGGCGTGGCTTCGGACGGCGTAGGGCGCGGGGAAGCAGGGGAGGATGGAGAGAGAGACGGGGGGAGGGAGACAAGAGGAGAGAAGAGGGAGAGAGAGGGATGACAGATGGGTCCCACTCTTTTTTTCTTTTTTTAATAAGTTTTTTAGTAGACCGCCACGTCACCGACCATGGGGCAAAACCACCTGCAAACCGTCCGCCAGACATTCAACTCGTGTTCGTTACACCAAATGCAACTCAAAAACACTTCAAAATCACATCAAATTCAAACCGTCACATATATTCATCACTACATAAGGGGACCCACCACATGCGTCTCAACAAAGGCAAAGATGCGGTGCTTCAACTGTCAGAAGTTCGGGCATTTTGCTAAGGAATGCCACAACCAAAGTAAGGAGCAAGAGACGACGAACCTCCTTATTGATGCTGACGATCAACCAACACTATTATGAAGATGGAGTTGACGAGTTGAGTCAAAGATGTTGAGAAGTGGCGTCGCCATCCTGAAGTCGAGTCTGAGAGTAGGTTTCGACGAGTGGTGTTCTGGATGTTGAGTAGTCGGGTCGCCATCCAGAAGTCGAAGGTAGAGAATGGGGTGTTGAGTAGTTGTGTTGCCATCCTATGCATGCTTAGTAAGTGTTGTGCTTATTTTAGGAGTGTTCGAATGCGTCGTTAGAGTTAAGATGTCAAGATTAGGGAGAGATTGTTAGATATAATCTTGACATCTACTAAAATATTGTAGTGGTAGTAGTAACTAGTTGGTAACTATATGGAGATGCTAGAAGCACGTAGAACATTTAGTTCTACTAATAGTTCGTAGATGAACTAGATACTAGATACTAGAAGCATCTAATTATTAATAAGACTAAAATATTAATAGCTAAATGAAAATGTTCTAGATATATGGGCTGAACTAAGGTTAGTTTAGCTTAGCCTATAAATAGAACTATAGGAGCACTTGTAAGCCAACCTTGAGTACCAGTCAATGAATACTACAGCTGCAATATAGTGAGCCTCAATTGCTTCCTAAGTGAACGTTAGTGTGAGATCTTGTGAGAGGTTTGCTTGCTGTTGGTGTGAGCTCCTAGGCCAACATAGATATTCAAATTCACCAACAAAAAGCATAAACAAAAATAAAAAAGTAACTTTGCGACATACTAGTATTACCATCTACTGACAATGTCATAAGTAACCATATAGCACTGGACCAAGTTAGCCACCAATAAAAATGCAATCTACATAAAAAAATGTAAATTAGAGAAACATACTAACAACAATATAGTTTTAAATTGAAATATTTGAATAACAATTATCAAACATGCCACATCAATTTTATTTTCATATTACAGTGTAAAATTGAAATTAAGTCCTCAACTGCAGAACTGCTCAAGGTAAACTAATCTCTTAAGATCTATTCTATTGCACACACTGAAACATAAACTGAAATGCAATTTATAATTGAGAGAATTGATTGATTATCAAACATTTAAATCAATGGTGTTTTTGGTTTTTTTACTTTGCCTATCTCCCGAGTCCTGTCGGCGCCAGAGCTGCTCTGGTGCTTCGGCCGCTCGCTTGCCACCCTAGCCCCGACCACAGCTCGCCTACAACCCTGCCACTCACGGCCTTGCCGGTGGGCCAGTCGGCCACTACTCGCCTCGCCTGCCGCAGGACCGCCTTGGCCCGGTCTCCCACTGTTTGTCCCCCAATCCCGCCCGGTCGCCTCCCTCCTCTCTCGGGAGAGCGCCTGGCGGCCGAAGCACCAAACTCACGAGTCACAGCATGCCAACGCGCCCTAACCCTAGCCGAGGTCGAGCGGTGCAGGAGCGGGAGGCGGTGAGGGCACGGTAGACGGGAGACGGGAGGATTCGATCCGGCCATCCGGGAGAGATCGAGGGAAGGTGGGCCATTCCTATGATCTTAGATGGCATTCCTATGATCTTTCAGGCCGTTGCTTTGATCAGTGATCTCTCTCCTATTCTCTTTCGTGGGCTTAGCTAGATGGTCACCGGTGGGTTGTGCAGCCTGTCTTTAGGCCCTCGGCCATCCGCGGCGATGGTTTTTGGTCGTAGACAAAACAAAATTTGAACATTTTTTTCAGAAAAAGAAAAGTAAAAATATTCTAAATTTTTTAGATTCTTGAAAAAACCAATAAAGCCCAAAATATTACACTAAATGGTCCATAAAAAATGATAAATTTTCAAAAACCAAATCAAAACCATGAATCAAAGAGGATCTCTGGCCGAAAAATGATCCTATTTACCTAGGTCCAAAATTCCTGAACTTACTATGTACTTTAAGGGGTATAAGGGGCCACAAAAATTGATATCAAGTCAGCCTTGTTCTTTTCAGCTTATCATAGCGTGGCATTTTACGGTAGAAAAATTTATCTTTTTATATAGCCTATTTGATATAATAATTTGTAATGATTTTTCTCTTGTTTTTAGTAGTCCTCTTAAAGATACTAAAACTATTTTTAATTATTTTTTATAATATCTAAACTTCTCTCTAAAGACTCTAAAATTTTGAAATAGTAAAACGCTACGCTACGCTAAGCTGAAATGTACGAGGTCGCTGCCGGTCTAACTGAATTGTGGGTCCAGCCCTGGATCCACCATTCCACCGCACGGGGCAAGTTTATGAAGAAAAAACAACGAAAAGACCATAGAGAGGACGTCCGATGTATCAAATGCTTTTGACGGCCCGGCCTGTTTCGTTCGCTTACCCAGTTACCCGCCTAGCTCGCCATCCAACTTCATATGTGGGCAGAATTGCGCGCTGCGCAATGTTACTCACGCTGGTAGCCTGGGATAGAGCCTCGATTCGTCCTAGGTTCTTCGTTTGCTTGGTTTATCCAGGGCAAATAAAGTCGGGCCTCGTGCGGTGCTTTCGACGATATTTATTTTAGGTCCGGTCTGGTGCTTGGGATGTTGAGTGTGTGATTGTGCTCGACCCTCATTTTCACATGTAACCTCAAACATATACGTGTGAAACTTTGTTTTCGTGTTTGTTTGTTTTGAGCCTTTCTTATTTGCATCAGAGGGTCCATCACTATTTCTGAATGGAACCTCAATATTCTACATGTGAAACTTTGTTTTTTGTCGGCTCAAACTTGGTATTTTGCTTGTTAAAACTTGGATTTTGTACCATTAAACTATTGAATTGTAAGTTTCAGCAGTAGGGCTTCTAAGATTTGATAGTTATTTTGCCAAATTTCGACCAGTATTTTCCAAAGTTCCCACGTTGATGGTGACATCTTTGAAGAACCCAACTAGGCGGATAGAGGGGGTGAATAGACGTCACAAAATTTTTCCGATGTTTCCACAAAAAACGTTGAATAACTTGACAACTCTGTGTACTCTTCACTTGGGTGTATGAGAGTCATGAAATATTGAGATTTTGAAATCGCAATCCTTTTTGTCAAGTGTCCAAACAAAGAAAAATCAATTCAAACCTTGCTTTTGAGAAAAAGATCAAGCCAAAACACCAAAGTCACTTTTCCAAAAAGTAAAAAGCAGATTCTCAGAAAATTGTCTTGCAAGAAGAGAGTGGTTGCTGCTGTTGGAAGGCACCAGAAATTTTTAAACTTTTCCTACACCCATGTGGATGAGTCATGATTGTCTCCTCCAAATTTCAACATCAAACTCCATCTACAAAAAATAAGAAAAATCATGCACCAAGAACTGTTAAGAACTCGAGACTACAAGTTTGGGGCTCGGTATTCACCTCATAGCTCCAAAATGGAGAAACCAATGAACTTTAAATTTTTACCACGCATCTTTCCAACTAGAATCATCTCATTATAATTTTTCTAGATTTTGTTAAATAACTACTACGCAGAGAAAGTTTCTGCACAGATTTGTAACAAATCAAGAACTTTATCTCTAGCCTCTCATATGGTTGCAAAGAGTGTGGCAAATCATATTAGCAAACTCATGGCATCATAGACCACCAAGAACCAGTAAGAAATCACCAACATTCATCTCCAAACAATAGCTCCAAAAAGGGAAACAAAAGCAAAAAGAACAAGAAGCAAATCAACACAAGATGTTCATGGAGAAGAACGATTTTATTGTATAGAAGTTGGGGATCACAAGCCATGCTCCTTATGGCCACAAGTTCTCTAAGAGCCACCCGAAACACACCAAACTTACCCTCTCTATTTCTAAAATTTTTAGCCCTAATAGGATGAGGGGAAGGGCTACCCCCTTCCCCTCCTTATATAGCCCAAGGGTGAAATGCCCTAAACCCTAGAGCCCATCTCCACCCTTTATTTGAGAACGAGTGGTGTACAACCTACGCACTACAAGATACACTTCCGAGAGGGAATATTCTTCACATATTCCTTCGGGAAATAACTTTATAACTTCGTCGGTCGCTAACCAAAGCCTGGGCCCATCGATCAGATCACCTTTGCCATCAAGTAATCGACGTGCCAGCCTCCAGCTGTCCCAGACTCCTTGCCATGGCGAAGCTTCTCGAGTACACCACCTCATGTGACCGCTAGATCATCGAACCTGATCACCTGCACGCCTCCGGACGCACCAGCCTCTAACTGTCCCCGCGAAGTGTCATGCACGTACCCACCGATATCTGCATCACTGAGATGAACACACACGAAACCAACACACCTTACCTCTCCTGCAAAGTTAGTATATAAAAAAATTGCCAACATCATAATCCATTCGAGACACCACAATTAGTAGGCCACACCACGTGTCAGCTTAACAAATTCCACTGGACCACGTCCGTTCATAACTATTATCTAGCCCAAGCTCAATACAATGGTTCGGTTCCAATTACACAGCAATTTCCACAAATGTACCAATCAAAATTCTTCAAAACACTTCAAATTCCATTAAAAATTCAAATGCAAGTCCTAATGAGCTTTAAAAATTATCCATTTGAATGTGAAGCACATGGCAAGGATGCTCGAATCATTGCAATTTTAGTTCGGTGCTCACAAGTTCAACAAATGTTAGTAAATCGATTTTTCATATTGGAAGTCGTGGCTAGAAAATCACAATCCAAATGTCACGGCCAAACAAGGCATCAAGATGCCTTCAATAGAACACCACATGCAACCAGTTGAAAGCAAATTAGCTTCAAATCGACAGCTCAACTGACTAGCATTTTTCATCATTTTTTGTTTTTCTTGCAAACAATTTTTGAATGCATCCACATTTTAAAAAGAGCAATTGCTAGCAAAACACATCCCAAGGGTCACTGGAAATGGTCTCCTAGGTCACTCTCCTCCTATGTGTGTTTTTGCATTTTTAATTGAATTTAGGTGGGAGACCCTCTAGCCTTAATGGACAACGGTGCCCAGCATTACACTAAAGGAATCACACGTCTTGGCTATCCGATTCCCATCCATGTTCATACCTTTTGTGCGCAATGGCAAGCTATCTCGTGAAGGATAACCTATGAAAACTCTTCAAAACTTGAAATTGTATATTTTTTATTTTTTCTTGAAATTGCATATTTTTTATTTTTCAATTTACAGGAGTAAGATTTGGCCAACAAAAGATTTCACCAGGTTGCAAGAATGACTAAAAGAAGACTGCAAGTGCCTCGTCAAGTTCAGAAAGTGAAAATCTTACGCCACATCAAAGGTTTGGAAAAACCAAAAGCAATGTCATTTTTGTACTAGAAGCCAATTGAACGAGCTAGCACAAGCAGAAATATGAATAGTCTCGGCATCTTGCAAAGCGTGATAGACAAAGTAGCCCAAGCTCCCCCAGACTATAAGCTACCCAAGCTCACAACCCCGAGCTCTGCCCCGAGAGCCTCAAACCTAACCTTGTCCTGTGACTTGGTGAAGATATCAGCCAATTGACGTCGGTCTCAACAAACTGCAAGACTATATTACCCTTCTCCACATGGTATCTAAGAAAGTGATATTTCAGGTCAATGAGTTTTGTCCTATAGTGCTGCACTGGGTTTTTGGCAATTTTGATGACAGAGGTGTTGTCACAGAGAAGTGTCACACTTGTTTGAACCAACCCAAATTCCTTCAAGGTAGAGCAGATCCAAACAACCTGACTGCAACATGCAGCAGCGGCAACATACTTAACTTTAACAATGGACTACGCAATAATCGACTGCTTCCTACAGAACCAAGAGACAAGAGAAGTATCAAGGAATTGGCAGGTGCCAAAAGTGCTATTCCTATCCATCTTACAGCCAACAAACTCTGCATCTGATAAGGCTCTAAGAGATAGACAAGAGGCGGCAGAAAACCAAAGTCCAAAGTCTGCAGTCGCACGGAGATAGCGGAAGATCCGCTTCATTGCCTGAAGGTGAGACACTCTAGGTGAGGCCTGAAAGCGGGCACAAAGACACACAGCGAACTGGATGTCCGGGTGGAAAGAGGTTAGGTAGAGCAGGTAACCTATCATGCTACGGCACTCCTTCTGGTCGACTGGCTCACCATTCTCATCAGGCTTTAAGGCAACAGTGGTCGCCATTGGAGTAGAGACCAGCTTGCTATCAGACATGGCAAACCGACTTAGGAGGTCTTTTGTGTACTTGCTCTAGTGAAGGAAGGTTCCCTCTAGTGTTTGCTTGAACGAAAGCCGAGCAAGAAGTTGAGCTCCCCCATCATGCTCATCTCAAATTCCGAGCTCATCACCTCTGAAAACTCAGAAGCAAGAGCAGAGTAGGAACCATCAAAGATAATATCATTGACATACACTTGCACTAAAAGAAAATCAGAGCCAACCCTACGGGTATACAAGGTCTGGTCTATCTTACCCATTAGGAACCCATTGCTCACTAGGTAGGTCTTAAGCCTCTCGTACCAGGCCCTGGGTGTTTGGTCAAGCCCATATAGAGTCTTATCAAGCTTATATACAAGATTATGATACCTTGAATTCTCAAATCCTGGAGGTTGCTTCACATACACTTTCTTCTTAATATAGCCATTCAGAAAGGCACTACAGACATCCATTTGATTTAGCTTGAACCTATTGGATACCATAAATGCCGATAAGGTCCTAATGGAATCATGTCTAGCCACAGGAGCATAGGTCTCATCAAAGACTATCCCATCGATCTTAATGTAACCTTGAGCAACCAATCTAGTTTTGTTTCTCACCACTACCCCATCCTCACTTTCCTTGTTCTTAAACACCCATTTAGTTCCTATTACATTATGTCCTTTAGGGCATTTAACAAGTTTCCACACTTTGTTCCTCTTAAAGTTCTCTAGCTCTTCAAGCATCGCATTCACCCAATCAGGATTAGAAAGTGCATAGCTGACGTCCTTCGGTTTAAAGGAAGCAATGAAAGCAGCAGATAAGCAAAGGTGAGAAAGCCCATACTTCGATCGGGTTAGCATCCTCACGCTCAAACCACCGATCATCTATGCAGGGGGATGGTCTTTCTGTATGTGACGGGGAGCCCTAGAAATGGCCTCTACCTCGGGAGCAGGAGAGGTAGGATCAGAGTCACTGAGCGAATCATATTCTATAGGTGAGAATCTAGAAGGACAATGTGAGAGCTAAGTAGAAGTAAAAGGTAACGGATGAGACTGAGAAACAACACTGAAAACTGGAGGCGCCACCGGTGGAGCTGAGTCATGGTCGGGTTCTAAAAAACTGTCATCTTCAATGACATTCTCCTCAACAAAGATTGGCTCAAAAGACAGGTTTGAATATGAGATATCTAGCCTTGCCCCCGGCATAGCCTCATCAAAGGTCTCCTCGCAAGTCTCAACAACTCTCCGCATCTCACTATCCCAGACACGGTAATTCACCGCAGAAGCTGTATATATAAGAAAAATGTCATCTGAAGATTGAGATTTAAATTTTTCTAAATTTCCAGACTTCATAATGAAGCACTTGCATCCAAACACCTTAAAATGTGAAACACTTGGCTTACGCTCATATCGAAGTTCATAGGATGTGCGATACAACTTGGATTTCAGAAACACCTTGTTTGAAATATAGCAAGCTGTAGAAACAGCCTCAGCCCAGAAATACCTAGGAGTAAAATATTCATCAAGCATAGTCCTATCCGTCTCTACCAAAGTACAATTCTTCCTCTTCACAACGCCATTTTGTTGGGCAACGTGCGGAGAAGAAAATTGATGCTCAACATCAGAATCAAAACAGAATCTTTCAAATTATGCATTCTTGGACTCAGTGCCATTGTCTGAACGGATTGCGCGAAGCGCTCCTGGGAACTCAACAGAAAGCTTATGAATTAAGGAACGAAAATAGCCAAATATTTTGTCCTTGTTCACCATGAAATAGACCCAAGAATAGCGATAATAGTCATCAACAACAACGAGCGCATACCACTTGCCACCCATAGACAGCACACGAGAGGGACCAACAGTGTCCATGTGAAGCAATTGTCCAAGTGCATCCGTATCAGTAGGGTGACTGGTGGGTGAGCAACGGCTAACATCTTCTCATCCCGGCAAGGAGCACAAACTATGTCATTGACCATCTTGAGTTTGGGCAAACCACGAATCAGATTCTGACTACTAACTCTGGTCAAGTGATCAAAACCAATGTGACCCAGTCTCCTTTGCCAGAAGGAGGTATTACGAGACTCTAAAGCAATCAAGTAATGAGAAGAGCCAACTGAAGATCGGAAATCAACACAAAAACTCTCCCAAATGTATCAATCCCGCAAACAAAACTCACAGAAGAATCAAGAATGAACCTTTCATTCTACTTAAAATGAACCTCAAAACTCTCATCAGTCAGCTGAGAAACCGAAACCAAATTATAGCGAAGCTTGCTGACAAGGGCCACATCCTTAAGTATAACCTGGTCACTAACCTGAATAGAGCCTGGGGCGAGTACACGACCTGACGAAGCATCCCCAAAAGTGATTTTCTCACCCTGGCGCTCACGGACTAAGGAGGAGAACCACTGAAAGTTTTCGGTCATGTGGCGACAACACCCGGAATCGATGATCCACATGTCCCCCTTCCCAGCCCTACGCACCTGAGTCAACGAGTTAAGAAACGTGTCTCAGCATTGGGAAATACAAGTGCATCTTTTGGCCCCCAATACTGAGTCACATGACCATACATCTCGGACCATGGAGTCGGCACCTCACATCTCGGACGCTCACCTCTGTAACCAACAGGAGGTACGTCCTGAGGACGACGTTGCTCACGCCCCAGACCGGCAACAGGATGAGCAACAGAAGGCTGAGCTCCAAGTCCTACCGTCTACCCACCAGTCTAGCCTAAGGTGAAACGTGCAGGTTTCTTAGTAGAGCCATGAATTCTAGCCTGTTTCCTGCACTTCTCACGTGTCCTATCCTATCGCAGATGATGCAAACTCCTCTATCATTTCCAGGGGAAGGAGTGGTAGGGGGAATACCCTTCATAGGTGGACTCTGTGGGGCTTTCTCTGAGATTGAACAGACTGTGTGGTTGGACTTTCCCTAACGATCCCTACGGACCAAAAAATAGTTGTCTCAAGAACACTGTCCCTAAGAACAACTGTCTGCCCGTTCTCATCCCTTCCAAGGAATCTAGGTGGGTGTCTCTTAATGTGCTCTAGCCAATTGTAACCCAGACCTCCACCACTTGATATCTTGCTTTATCAAGTATCAAGTTCAGCATCCGTTTGCCCCCAACAAACTTCTCAAGAGTGCTCATGAGGTACTCGCACTCCTAATGGAGTTGGGGACAAAATCCGCAAAAGAGGAAGAGTTTGAAGAGTCCTGTCTATCAGTTGTACCCTTTCTCAAGGCTTTGCGATACTTCTCACCTAGGATCTTAACTTCCCTCTTGACAGCCTGACAGGAAAGACACTCAACACTTTGGGCTTGGGTCAACCTACCCTCAAATCTACCACTCATGTCCTGTTAGATCCTACCCATCTCCCCATAAAGCTCAAGACATCGATCACACATAGATGCATCAAGAACAACATCATTAATCTTAGGTTTCAAATTCAAATTCTCAAGGTTCAACAGTGTGCAATTACGGCATGTAGAATCAAGTGAGTGGAAGCTACAACTCTTATCTGAGCTGACTGGGTCGTTAGGTGGAGCATGATCACTACAGCCAACAATTGGACTGACTGGGTACTTAGATAAGTGTGCAGAGGGATCAGGACAAAGCATGCTAGGGTTCATCAAGCAGACAGACTCTAGATCAGAAGTGACAAGTAACAAAATTTTCCTAGCATAATCTAGTTCTTCTACAAGCTTAAGGTTAACTTACCTAAGTTTTTCATTCAAATAAAGCACCCTATCATGAGTTGTACTTAATTCATTGAAATCATACATGACCCTATCAAACTCTTAACCATCCATAAAGTCAACAGGCTCGGGAACATGCCTACATTTTTAAATTGTATTTTCAATTCATCCTGCTCTAAATTTAGCTTCCCACAATCAGAGCAAGCAACAGGTTTAGCATTTTTAAGTTGAACTTCCAGGATATTTTTGTTGTCCAAGACCCTAGTGTACTTGTCATGATTTTTAACTAATGCTTCAAAGAGTTCAGAATAGGAGGGACCTTATTCATAGTTACATCATCGTCGTCGGTGTGACAGATGTCCGAGTCGCTGCGATCGCTATCGCCGTGTGCCATGAAGCACATGACAGTGTAGTCGACGTCGTCATTCTCCGGCAGCTCATCCTCACCATCATCCAAGTGTCCATCCTCCTTTTCGGAGATGACGACTTCTTTCAGAAAGGCCAGAACCTTCTCAACCATGCGGTGTCCATTCATCAGTTGTTTAGGTGGCTTCTTCTTGTCACCTCCATCACCGGTCTTGATGTTGTGGTTCTTGTTGACGTAGGCATTCAGTGCCGCCACGACGTATTCGTTCTGCTCCTCTCCTCCGGACTTGGGACAGTCACGCTTCATGTGGTTGAGACCACCACAACAGAAGCACCTCATGATGCTTCTACTCCGATCAGCCACTCACCTGTAAGCATGTGAGAACTTCCTGACCAACAAGGCAAGCTGTTCCTCAGGAATCTTCTCCATCTGATAATTGGACAGCTCACAGAGGAAAGTGAAGGAGAAATCGACAACATTAGAAGAACCACGACCAGAGGGGTCAGCTATCAAGACTGTGGACGAGGAAATAGGCTCTTTCGGAGGATGCTCAAGTTCGTGCGTCTTGAGACTAGCATAGAGCGCTTCCAAGGTCAGCGTCGAAAGATCAGTTGCCTGTCGGATTGCCGTAACCTTCACATCCCAGACCTTAAGATCCAATGCAGAGAGAAAGTTCCTGGCGATCTTCGAATCGGAATATTTGACTTCAACCGAACGGAGATCGGCAAGAATCTTGGTGAAGCGGGAGAAACATGAGTAAAGCGTTTCACCCAGCTTCTGAGTAAATATTGTACTCTCTTTTATGTTGGTCTTATCTCACCACCTTAACCTGAGTTGTCCCCTCATGATAAGCTTGGAGGGCCGTCTAGATTTTGTGGGTTGTGGTGATGTTCGACACCCGCTCGTACTCCCCTCGACTAAGGCCTTAAATCAGAAAATTTCGAGCTTTTACATTAACCTCCACATCGGCTTAATTCGCGGCCATCACCTCCTTGGGTAAGTCATTTGGGTCCTTGATCTTAAGCCAAATATTGTAGCTCAAAGCCATCACATATGTCTCCACATAGCCTTCCAATAGGAAAATCGGCTCTGGAGAACACGGTGGGTTTGGTGGAATACTTGTCCGCCATAGCTCAAATAGGAACAAGGATCGGCTTCAAAAAATTGATCAGGATTTGCAAAGAAGCACCACACCAAACGCTCTGACACCGGAATCGGGCTAGGCGGATAGTGGGGGGTGAATAGATGCCACAAAATTTTTCCAATGTTTACACCTAAAACCTGAACAACTTGACAACTATGTGTACCCTTCACTTGGGTGTATGAGAGTCATGAAATATTGGGATTTTGGAATCACAATCCTAGTTGTAAGTGTCCAAACAAAGAAGAATCAATTCAAACCTTGCTTTTGAGAAAGAGATCAAGCCAAAACACCAAAGTCACTTTCCCAAAAGTAAAAAACTGATTTCCAGAAAATTGTATTGCAAGAAGAGAGTGGTTGTTGCTGTTGAAAGGGAACATAAATTTTCAAACTTCTTCTAGACCCATGTGGATGAGTCGTGATGGTCTCCTCCAAATTTTGGCATTAAACTCTATCTACAGAAAATAAGAAAAAAATCGTGCAGCAAGAACTGTTAGGAACTCGAGACTGCAAGTTTGGGCCTCGGTATTCACCTCATTGCTCCCAAATGGGGAAATCAGGGGACTTCAAATTTTTACCACCGATGAGTATGTGAGTCATGCATTTTTTCCAACTGGAATCATCCCAAAATGATTTTTCTATTTTTTTCTAAATATCTTTTACTTCATCAAACCCGGGCACCCTCCTCATGGGTCTGTCGAAGCCTAGATTTTCACCCATTGAAACAGATTTCTATTGCTGAAAGTGAAATTCTTGCCTGTTGAAACTTGGTCACTTCATTCAAAAACCTAGATTTTCTATACTTGTGAATAAACCTGATCATGGGAAGCCCAGCCCCATAACCCGGCCCGGACCTGGCCTAAAAAAGCTTTACCCAGCCTGGCCCAGCCCGGCCAGTGCATCGGCCTGGGTTTGGGCCCGAGAATTTCTCAAAATAAGTCGTGGCCGGGCCAAGCTTTGAGCTAGGCTTCTGGCCAGGCTCGGGCCCGATTTTTGAGCCCGACACACCATGCCGCGCTGGGCTTTGCCCTGGTCCACGGGAACAGGCTTTTTCAAGCTCGGCCCAGCCCGATGTTTGAACAGCTCTATTTGTGAATTTCTAGTGTTGTGCAGTTTTAGTAATAGGTTTTCAACTTTCGACCGTTATTTTCTAAGTTCTAGAAGATGTTTTTTTTTTTCAGGTTTTAGTGATCACATCATGCCGACAAAACAATCCGATTTGTGGCGCCCGCCAAAAACAAACTTGGTTCAAAATCGGGTCAAATTCAAACTCTATGCTGGCCTATCGTGGTCACAGACGAAGTCGCAAGAGGAGCATGGTGCATCGCAGGGGGGAGAGGTGGTGGTAGGCAGTAGAGGTGCCCAATGGACCGAACCGGTCTGACTTGGGCCCATTTGGTTTGGTTGGGCCTAGCAGGTTAATGGGCTTCGATCTTGGCCAAAGCACAGTTCGAATATAAGCTATTATGCACCGGGCTAGCCCGGTTACAATTGGATCGTTCCATTTTGAAACCAAATATATATAAATGTAAGAAAAATGATTATATTTAATAAGAATGCATTCACATGGAAATTGAAAGTGCATCCAATCTCCCTATGGGTTTAGTGATTAATGACGGCTAAATGAAATGTCTAATGCGTTTTATGAGCTTACATATAGGGACAAATAACATCGAGGACTCTCAAAAATTTAAAGACGTCGAAGCTCGATGATTTTAGACTTGTAAACCTTCTATTTTATTTTGAGTCTAAGCATCGCCATACTATAAAGGGGATGCAACGAAATAGAACTTTTAGACTTCTCAAGTGCTCCTTGGATGAACTCATTGCAAAATAGAGAGACACTATCAAACCCAGAAAACTCCAATTGTTTCAATATTTTTGGGATTGAAGTCTCCATCGTCCCCTAACCAGAGTCTCCGGTGAGTTTGGGACCGGAGCAAAAAATCCAGTATTTGGATCCTCTATCTCTCCATTTTTTTCTTGACCGGAGTGTCCGATATCTTGTACCAGAGTTTGTGGCACCTATCTGTTTGGAGGGTCCAAAATTTCAGCTTTTTGGATTCTTTGCCATTTGACCCATTTTAGGACCGGAGTATCCGGTAGGTACTGGAGTCTCTGGTGTCCCCTTTGACCGAAGAGTCCAAAAGTTTCTATTTTTGATCCCTTGTCATTTGGAGCTAATTAACACCGGAGTCTCCAGTTTTATCATCTTAGTCTCTAATGTGACTTGACTTTCACTCCAACAGCTAGTTTTCCATTTGTCTCTATAAGTACCCTACCTCGGGCCACGAGGTTGTAACTGTTGATTTTCATATCTATAAGTCTTCTTGTGCCTGTAGCTTCTCCCCAAACCCTAGTTCTTCTAAGATTTCATTTGGTTTTGTGAAGGGAAGTAAGAGCATGGTTTTGGCGATGTTGAACGAGAAGGACAATAGCGGTGTTGCCATTCCTTTTGATTATTCAAATTTAAATTCTTCATTATATTCATCACATGTGTCTGTGTCATCTGAACGAGCACCTCACTTTGATGGCACTAATTATCCAACACGGAAGCATAAGATGAAGATGTGCCTTAGATCTCGTAACCCTAATATTTGGCACATTGTTGGAACAAGGTGCATCATTATGGATGCCAAGAAGCTTAGCACCATAGAAAAGCAAAACATGTACAAGAATGATCAAGCTACAAATGATATTATTAATGCTCTCAATCCAAATGAATTCAACCAAGTGGACAATGTTGAAGATGGAAAAACGATTTAGGATACTCTTGGGGTTGCACACGAAGGCACGTCAAGCATATGTAAGTCAAAGATTCAACTACTCATGGGCGAATTGGGAAGGTTTGTCATGGAGGAAAATGAATCATACAAGGACATGTATAGCGAAGCAAGGGATGACTGACACCTATGTGGTCAAATTCATGTTGAGGATTGTCACACCAAGGCATACAACATTGGTGACTCATCCGTGAGTGAAATAGCTTTGATCAGCTTTCACCCCCGGCGTACTTGGACGGATTTTAGAACATAAACTTATTTATGAGAGTCTAATGAAGTACATGAATTGGCAAATTCAAACTCAAATAAGAAGAACATTGCTCTCAAGGCAAGCAAAGAAGTTGAGGCTAGCTCAAGCGATGATGAAAGTGATGACTCCATGTACTTTGAATAGATGGCTCTGTTTGTAAGGAAGTTGAATAAGTTCGTCAAGAAAAGGTGTTATGATAAGGGATATCGTCACAAGAAATGCAAGGGTAGACATGGTCCAAGAACCTGCCACAAGTACGAAAACCGGCCACTTCATAGCCGAATGCCCACAAAAGAAAGAAAAAAGAGCAATGGCAAGAAGAATAACAAGTACTACAAGAAAAGAAAGGACAAAAAGAACAGCTCCAACGGACATGCTCATTATTTAGAGGAGTGGGACTCAGATGACTTCGATTCTAACTCCAATGATGAGGGAGTTGCTATCTTTCACTATTCAGTGACTTGAGTGATGACAAGGGTCCACTTTGCCCTCCTCTTCTTTGTTTCTCACACTCTTTATTAAATGTAAAAACTTGCCCCACATGACAGGAAGCGAGGGGAAGTCTGTAAAACCCACTCCACCACCCTTCTTCCACCACCCACTATCTCATTTCTGCCCCTCTATCCAGCAACTCCAACTGAGAATGAAGGACAAGTAGTCTTTACTTCTCTCCCTCATCAATCCATCTAAAAACTAAGAGCTAGATTTTGCATGTCAATATCTGAACTCCCCCCACCTCTTAAGCTCCCATCCATCCAAGTAGCTCTCACAAGCACGATGGATCAAGTGAGTCATGTCTTGATTTCTCCACTCTACACTCCCCCGAGTTACAAAAATAAGAACTCTTCTCTTTTTGCTGCCAAAAATTTCCACTCCCAAGTTTGAGGAGATGGAGGCCTTCCATGTGACTTAGTGAGGGAGGAGAACATCCAGTACAACAACAAGGAGGACGAGAAGGCACAACAAGAAGCAAACAACAACAACAACAACAAGGGTAGGAGAAGAGCTACAAATTAAGCTGGAATTAAAAGGAGATTGTAGCCATCTTTTTCGTCTTCTGAGATCCGTACACCCCAAGGATTCTAGTTGAAAGCCAGTACATCCTTACGTGCTAAGAAGCCTCCTATACTTGTGTAAGTACAAGTGACTGTGTGATTTTGTTGATTAACGACAAACACATTTAATGCCAATGTTTGGTTTAATGCTTGTTTAATAATACAACTCAAATATGCTTATTGATATGAGACTAATATGTTTATTATCAAGATTGCTTTAGTATCATCCAATTTAGAAGAAAATCATATATGTCAAGTGGACAAGTTATTCGTCCTACAAGGTGTGTTGTACTAATTGAGATATGCAACTCCTTTGTGCAAGCACATGTCATTGGTTTATTAGATTTATGCTCTTTATATCATGTTGTATCTATTCGAGCATAAATATATTATGAACATGTTGATTGCTCTTCAAGATCTTTTCTATTATATGCCATGTATTATTGATCATCTAGGTCGATTCACTAGATAAAACTTCACCGTGCTAAAATAGCTTTGTGCATCTATGCTATCTATGAATATTCTCACATGTACTTGACTTAGTGAAGTTTAATCTAGATTGGTTCACAACTTTTCTCTTGCTTCAAATATGAATTTTTATATGTGCAAGTATTGAATATATCTTCGTGTGCATCAGTGAGTGAAGTTGTGTTTATGAAATCTATTATTTGGATGAATTTAATCACCTCTATAGTGAATATAGATTAAATCCTATTCATCATGATGCACTTAATAAACACCTTTCTTGTGCCCAGTGTTTCCATTTATATTGTGCTTATGTAAATGAAACACTTGGACACTTACTCGCTCACGAATATAAAAATTATCCATATTTATTGAGCTTTTGTCCTAATGTATTTCACTAGTGATTTAAAAAGAATTAGGTTCCATGAGTTTGTTTGCTGACTAAGGTACGTTGAAGGATGACGGTTAAGTCGAGGTCAACAAGACGATAATGTCACCAAGAGTTGAGGATTAAGTCAAGGTCTGCCGGGGTTACCCCGTCCCTTAGGATCAGCTTACCCATGTCCAAGTGCCATTCACATGGAACCTTTCTCCTCTTCGGCCTTCAAAGTTCACATTTGAATATTTGCTACTACCACCAAGATCTGCATCGACGGTCACTCCGCCCGGGCTCGCCCCCCAGGTTTTGCGGCGACCGCCATGCCCTCCTACTCATCGGGGCATGGCGCTCGCCCAGAATGCCGGGTGTGGGTCGGGCACTTCAGCGCCATCCATTTTCGAGGCTAGTTGATTCGGCAGGTGAGTTGTTACACACTCCTTAGCGTATTTCGACTTCCATGACCACTGTCCTACTCTCTTAATCGACCAACATCCTTTGTGGGTTCTAGGTTAGCGCGCAGTTAGGCACCGTAACCCGGCTTCCAATTCATCCCACATCGCCAGTTCTGCTTACCAATAATGGCCCACTTGGAGCTCCTGATTCCGTGGCACGACTCACCGGAGCAGCCACGCCGTCCTACGTATTTAAAGTTTGAGAATAGGAGGGCGTTGCGCCCCCCATGCCTCTAATCATTGGCTTTACCCGATAGAACTCGTAATGGGCTCCAGCTATCCCGAGAGAAACTTCGGAGGGAACCAGCTACTATATGGTTCGATTAGTCTTTCGCCTCTATACCCAAGTCAGATGAACGATTTGCACGTCAGAATCGCTTCGAGCCTCCACCAGCGTTTCCTCTGGCTTCTCCCTGCTCAGGCATAGTTCATCATCTTTTGGGTCTCGACAGGCGTGCTCCAACTCGAACCCTTCACAGAAGATCGGGGTTAGCCAACGGTGTGGCCCTCCAGGGTCCTCCCGCTCGTCAACTTCCTTGCGCTTCCCAGGTTTCAGAACCCGTCCACTCGCACGCATGTCAAACTCCTTGATCCGTGTTTCAATACGGGTCGGATGGGGAGCCCGCAGGCCATCGAAGCGCTGCGCCTCGAGAGGCGCGCCCAGCAGGGCGCTCAAACCGGCCACGCTGCTGACGGTTTCTTGGGGCACTTGCCCCCGGGCTTTGGCTATCGGCGTGGCCGACAACGGTCCATGCCCCCAGCCGAGCAGTGGACCAGCCGAGGCCATTCCGTATACGGCCGGGGCGCATCGCCAGCCCCCATCCGCTTCCCTTCCGGCAATTTCAAGCACTCTTTGACTCTATTTTCAAAGTCCTTTTCATATTTCCCTCGCGGTACTTGTTCGCTATCGGTCTCTCGCCTGTATTTAGCCTTGGACGAAGTTTACCGCCCGATTTGGGCTGCATTCCCGAACAACCGAACTCGCTGAGGACGCCTCTTCAGACTACAATTCGGACGGCGCGCTCCACCCGATTCTCATGCTGGGATGCTCTCGGTTCGCTCACCGTTACTAGGGGAATCGTCGTAAGTTTCTTCTCCTCCGCTTATTTATGTGCTTAAACTCAGCGGGTAGTCCCGCCTGACCTGGAGTCGCTGTCCAAGCGGCGCCCGCTCCGTTGGTTGGGTCCATGGGGCCGAACGGGAGGTATGGCGTCGGGTCAATGCACGTAGACTACGCGAGGGTTCGCCCACCTTGTGTTGCACCTGGCGCGCCCTAGCACCAGTGGGCCCATGCTTTGGCCCACCGCACCCTGCGGCATGGGGGGCCAAACGCCGCGTCCGTGACCGCCCCAAAGGTGAGGGATCGCGGATCGTCTTTTGGCGTGACGCCCAGGCAGGCGTGCCCTCGGCCGGATGGCCTCGGACGCAACTTGCGTTCAAAGACTCAATGGTTCGCGGGATTCTGCAATTCACATCAGGTATCACAATTCGCTACGTTCTTCATCGATGTGAGAGCCGAGATATCCGTTGCCGAGATTCGTGTTGGTTACGACGTATCAACGCGTGGGCGCAGCGCACGCCGGCTTGCCGGGGCGCCGCGCCACCCGTTAAGCACAGTGTTCCTTGACGCCGTCGGCGCCGTGGGTTCTTTTTGCAACCGGCGCCCCGTAGGGGTGGCGGCCTTGCCGGGCGGCACGAGTGCCATCCAGCGGGCTAGGTGACGCGTGCACGGTCTTTGTTTTGATCAGAGTCACGACAATGGCGGGATGATCGTCGAGGAGGATAATCGAGTCAAATTCGAATGGGATGAAAGTCGCATTAGGTGAATCCAGCTAAAGTTGACAACTCGAAGGTATCATCAATCATTTGGTGAAGGTCATCATACAAAATGCATCAAGGGTGCTTAAGACTAAGAATGTCGTTGAACCTCAAAATGAAGAAAGAAGACGTCAAGTGGTTTCTCCTAAACTTGTATGTTTTTTTTATAAGTTCACTCTAAGGATTTCCATACTATTAAGACGGATGCAATATCGAATGGCTTACGTGTGTCTCAGTGCTCAAGTGATCATTCTTTGTGAGAAATTAGGAGAGAAAAGTGTTGGTGGTGTTGAAAAGTGAGAGTTATAGGTCTATCATGGATTCCTTTGTGGTTATTGCTCCTATCCTTTGGGATTTGGGTATTGAAACCTTGTGGGTTGTGTAGCCCTTGTTCTTAGCTGTCCGTATAGCCCAAGATCATCGAAATCGGAGTTCGGAGTAAATAGTTATGTCCATTTCAGTCAGGGGTTGTGCGCTGTGTATCGGTCTATCGGACTATCCGATATTTATATCAGACTATCCCATATATCAGACTATCCAATACTTATTCCGATTTGACCCTCTCTATCTCCCAGAACACACAAATATCCGATATGTATCAGAACTTTTGGTGTTGTTTCTAATCCGAACCTCTTTGGACTAAGTTTGCAAGCCGTTGCTCCAAGCTTTCTCTGCTAATCATATTGGACTATCCGATATAATGGACTATTTGATATCTATCTGAGTCTAATGGCTAGTCGCTGTGTGAGGCTATTTATTGCCTCCCTCTTCCCCACGTTGAGGGGTTGCCTTTCACACTATTTTGAGCAGAACTTTCAAGCAACCTAGAGAGCTTCTTACCTTCTCCACTTTAGATCTAAATGATCCTCTTTGTGAAAAGAGTTGGGAAAGGGTGCGAGTGCTAAGTGAGAAGAAGTCGATCTTTGAGCACTTAAATTTATCTCCAAGTCCATTCTTTGTGAGCATTTGTTACTCTTGTAGGTTGAGAACTCCTACAAGGTTATCAGTCAACCACGAGCCACCGATGCTTTGTGTGGTGAGCCATGCGAGTTTGTGAAGGCCGATTCTGCCTTCGGAATGGAAGAAATCAAGTAGTAAAACTGAGGGGTCTTGGTGCAACATCGGTGAGGGAAAGGGTTGAAAGAGACACGTGCTCAAGTGTGACCGAGCTTACCTCACAACAGAGACATAGGATCCCTCAAGAATCCGAACTTCGGAAACAAATCTTCAAGTTTCATTTCACTCTTGGTTTCCCATTGACCTCTAGCTTGATTTACTTTGATTTGTGTTTAGACTTGTTGTTGGCTAGCAAGCCCGTGTGCTATTACTTGTTCATGTGATGTGGACTTGATTTTGGTGCAGCTGGTATCCTTAATTGGTGTTAGATTCTCAAAAACCTTATTTTTGTATATATCAGATAGTCCGATCCATATCAAACTATCCGATATTAACATCGGAACATCTGATATCCTTTTCCTTTGTGCTTTAAAAGGTTGAAAAATTGTAACACCTATTCACCCCCAACCTAGGCAGCGACATCTCGATCCTTCAACTTATTCTCATCGAGATAGCTCAGTCTTGATCTCAACAGCGTCTTCTCGTGATCCTAGACCGAGGTTAGTCATATCCTATATAAGTAAAGGAAGGCTGTATGTAAGGTCATTAGACAATGGTAAAAAACATCATCTTTCTCTTATTCTTGCATCATCATCCAAACGTAAGATTGGTTGAGGAAGTATCTGAAGAAAAGGGTGTGGTTTCCACAATAAACTCTTGTAAGATCGATCGAGGCCTGGTTCCTTGCTCCAAAAGATTGGTAATGAAAGTTGATTGGCTTTCTGTAAAAGAAACCTGTTAGCGGTGAAGGTGAGTCGGATAATATCCCTCCAATATCCTACCAACATATTTCTAGGAGATAACAATATGGATCACCTTGAGCAAGCCACATCTTTTTGCCTTTTATTTTTGCGAAAATATATGTCAACAATTGTTGACAAAATTTTCTTGAGCACTAAATACTTCATAGGATTTCCGAAAAATTTCTCAGGTTTTTTCTGAAGTGATTTGGTATTTTTAAACCTAAGACAACATTAAATATAATTTCAGAAAAAGGGTTAGAGGGTTTTCTTTTTATTTATGCAGAGGGGGTGACATGGAGCAATCTAGGTCATTATTTATTGCATGTGTGCATTAACAACCGTTGGAAGCTAGTTATCCAAGGGTGTGTTTGGTTGTTTGTACCAGGTTGAACCTGTATGAGATTATACAAGTTAAATGGGATGGTTCCGTACGGTACGATTCAAGATGTTTGGTTTCATACAAGATTTTGCTTGGTTCTTGTATGAGATGACATAGAATGGTTTAACTATTCAACTACCGACAAATAACACTTTAAGCAAACCGACCTACCGAGGAATATCGGGCCGGGCTAACCACGAGATCGTAACGAACTCATACATGCCAAATACAACCTACGGTAGATAAGGTAATCTCCTAATCTTGGGGATCACGACTCCTAATCCAATCCGGGAAACCAACGTCCGGGTCTTCACGTAGTCGCGCAGAACTCCTGTTCGAGTAAGACTCAAACACGATTCCTTGGCCTTTACGCACCATGCCAGTCAGGAGGCTGTTCAGCAAGTCGCATATGGGCCAGACAGAACCTTCCAGGGAACTGGCCCCTGGCAGGCTATTTGATTGGGCTGTCAGGGAGTAGGCCATGGCAATGGGCCGTAATTTTATCCCCGACAGTTGTATGTAAGGTCATTAGACCATGGTAAAAAACATCATCTTTCTTTTATTCTTGCATCATCATCCAAACGAAAGATCAGTTGAGGAAGTATGTGAAGAAAAGGGTGTGGTTTCCGCAATATACTCTTGTAAGATCGGTCGAGGCCTAGTTCCTTGCTCCAAAAGATTGGTAATAAAAGTTGATTGGCTTTCTATAAAAGAAACCTGTTAGTGGTGAAGACAAGTCGGATAATGTCCCTCCAATATCCTACCAACATATTTCTAGGAGATAACAACATGGATCACCTTGAGCAAGCCACATTTTTTGCTTTTCATTTTTTGCGAAAATATTTGTCAACAATTGTTGATAAAATTTTCTTGAGCACTAAATACTTCATAGGATTTTTGAAAAATTACTCATGTTTTTTTTCTGAAGTGATATGGTATTTTTAAACCTAAGACAACATTAAATATCATTTCAGAACAAGGGTTAGAGGGTTTTCTTTTTATTTATGCGGAGGAGGTGACATGGAGCAATCTAGGTCGTTGTTTAGTGCACATGTGCATTAACAACCGTTGGATGCCAGTTATCCAAGGGTGTGTTTGGTTGTTTATACCAGGTTGAACCTGTATGAGATGGTACAAGTTAAATGGGGTGGTTCTGTACGGTATCAGTATGATTCAAGTAACATGTTTGGTTTCATACATGATTTTGTTTGATTCTCGTATGGGATGACGTAGAATGGTTCAATTATTCAAATACCGTCAAATGACACTTTATATATTGAGAAAATTTAATCTTACGCATGATTTTATTTTGGATGATTTAAACTAAATTTAATTTTAACTTCAACATTCAAACCAAATTTTAAATTTAACATTCAAATTAGATTTTAAATTCAAACTATATTTAACATTTGAGTTTTTTAATCAAATTCAAATTAAAAACAAATTTTGAATTCAAAATTCAAAAAAAATTTAAATTAAATTTAAATTTTAGATTCAAATCTTTTTAAAATTCAAACTTATTTTCAAATTCAAAATCTAAAAATTTAAAAATGATTTAAAATTTAAAACAAATTTCAAATCTAAATCGAAATCAGAATTGAAATCAATTTGAAATTTGGTATACTATAAAATAAAAAATATGAATTAGTAAATGCTTGCGAGAGAAAGTTGTACGGTGTCGTTTAACCAAATGGAGCGAACGAAATCATACAACATATTGAGAGAATATTCCATTTTTATATATCCTATCATTTAGGATGATTTGGTACAATTTACCCAACCAAACATATAGTTGGACACAAATTTTATACCATCCCATACAGAAACCATCTCATTCAGGTAACTAAACACACCCCAAGTGAACTCGTATCCTTAGATCTCAAGCGCTAGTTCATGTGATTTGGTCACACCATTGTCTAGCTCGTTGTCTTCGAAACTTAAGGAAGGTTGTTGCGGCGTAGTAGGCCAGGCCTTGGCATCTGCGTTGGTCTAGATCTCCGGCGAGCAATTACCAACGATCTGACAGCTAGCTCCTAGAACCAACTACAAAAATAGGTTTGCAAGAGAGAAAATCATCACAATGGTGAGGTAAGGACTACAGGTAGGACAACTCATCAAAGCGCGAAATAAAAAAAAACAGAGAAGAGGAAGAGGGAGTCTCTTTGTCTCCTTTTTTTTTTATAATGATAGGGGGAAAGAGGTCGGCCTAGGGGGAGGTACCAGGAGGAGAGAGAAGGGAAGAAAGGGAAGGAGAATATATGGAAATGCCACGTCAGATTAATCATCATAACCACCATTAAAATTATAATTGAATCGGAACAATTAGAAAGGTTTTCTAATTTTACAAAGAGGAGAAAGCTTTCTCTAGCTTCATGGGCAAGGCATAGAGGGAAGAGGGGGAGGAGTAGGGTTGGATTCGATCCGATCTTCAGCGAGCCAAGCGAGGTAGAGGTCGAGCTCGGTTGGGGTCCGAGCTTTATGCCAGGCTCGAGATCGAGCTCGCGAGCATGGAGGCGGGCTTGAGATCGAGCTCGCGAGCTTGACTCGAGCTTTTGATGGCTCGATTAGGGACAGGGTGACCGGCAGAGAGCAGTACCAGGGCACTCGCGGTTGGGGGCTCGGGGCCGATGGGGATATAGTTGCCGGCGTCGCCACCGGAGCGCTTGGAGTAGGGAGCTCGAGGTCGACAGGGATGCGGCCGCCGACGCCAACGGAGTGCTTGGGATTAGGGGCTTGGGAGCGACGAAGGCGCGACTGCCGGTGTCGCCACCAACGTGCTTGGAGTCGGGTGCTCAGGGCCGAAGGGGATGTGGCCGCCTGCGTTGCTGGGTTTGGGGTGGGTGCGGCGAGGAGCCGAGGATGCTGTCGCTAGCGTGGCCATGGACGGGCGTCGCCACAAGGGACTAGGGAGGATGTGGATTGTGGTGGCTAGGAAGGGTTCGGGTAGGGAGCCGTCGAAGGCACTAGGGTGGAAGAAAGACATGGGCTGTGGGAATCGCCTATGATCGCAGATTATTTGGGTTGTGGGCCACTTTGCTAGTTGGTGGAGTCATATCCGATGGTGAAATTAGGTATATGAGCTGATGTATCGAGCTCAACCGAGTAGCTCGAAACGATCTCGAGCTTGGACCTAGACTCGAATTCGGCTCGATTTACACTCGAGCCCGATTAGATTTCGATCCAAACTCGAACCGATTTTGAATAGCTCGTTGAGCCTGATCTTTTGGTCCACCCCTAGGGAGGAGGGGTGGCGCATGGGGAGAAGAGATGGCGTAGGGAAGAGAGAGGGAGAAAAAGAAAGAGAAATATGATCCCACGTGCTAGAGAAAATGAATTAAGTAGAAAGAATAAATTAGAAATTAATGCAAGGCCATTAATGCGGATTGATTTCTCATTCGAAATCAAAATAATATAAAATAGCTTTTCAAAATATTTGATGTGGAATTAAGATACCATAGAGAAGATAATTTAAAAATTAGCATAGATGAAAAGATTTAAATACAATCACAAATATTATTTTGAAAAATATTTTAAAGGCCGCGCATGCTCATTTTCTAAATTTTGGGCTTGAAACTATTTATTTTTTTATGTACAATGCACATGATTTTTTGAATTTTAAATGAGAATACGACAGTAAATTATAATTCCCCAAAATTCTGGTTTACTAGGGCCAAAAGCAGGCATGTATAAAAGTCTATCAGGTAAATCGTGTGCTCAGCTCCTTGGTTCATACACAGACAAAACTACAAAAGTTACATTACACTAACGGCTCAAGTGAACTCAATTGGGTACACATGATTACAAGCTCTGCAGTCTTTCGAATCATACCAGACAGTAAAATTTTGTCAATAGTGGCGTTTCCTATCCAGCAATACAGCTAATTGCGCTGGCTCACTGGGAGGTAGACGCCTTCAGCTGCAAGCCAGACATTGTCGGGGCGCTTGTCGCCGACACCACATACCTACAGAGGCAGTTCAGATTTCAACATTAGAGCATCGCCAACGGGATCCCTATATTTCATTATCTATATCCCTTATCTAAATCACTATTCTTTCTCTATATTTCCATCATCTCCGGCAGAGTCTCTATCCTAAAAAGATATAGAGATCCTCTAAAGAGTTTTTAAATATATACTCTGGAGAGAGTCTCTAAATTTAGTAACTGAGATAGACTACTAAAATGTTATAGAGACTGAGGTTATCTGAAATAATGTTTTAGGGAACCCGCTGGCAATGCTCTTAGTATTTTGGGGGAGCATGTCTAGAGCATCTGAAAACACTGGATTAGATTGAACATCCAAAAATGTCTCATGAACTCACCTCTTGCTGCCCACCAGCAATGCGGGTGTACTTCCTATCATGGCTGTGCAGATAGCCACCGGTATCAACATGGCGCAGTCGCATTTTCTGGTCTTGCCGCCAATTTTTCCCACTGCCCTCAATCTCAAGCCTAATATTTCGATAGTAAAAATGCATGAGATCAGCTGTTAAGGGAATAGATTTAGCAACAACTTGCTAAAATTTTAGCAGAAGTGCAACACTTGCCTCCAGTAGTCTCCAGTATCTGACTCACCATCACCACCAAAGCAACTAACCTGAGATTAGAGTAAATTAAGTTACGCTGTTTTACTGTATAATGAAAAGTTGAAAACAATGTACTTAATAAAGTGCCACTGCTTCCATCCCTATACACAAGACTAATTTGGCAAAGATTGTCAACATCCTATTAGAAACTTTTTTAGCACTTAAGAGCCAACATACTCACTCTGAAGTTTTAAGATTATAATGGTGCGCACTGTTCATACAAGCAATATTTTTACTAATTCATCTGTTTCAAAAGGTGTGCTGAGGTTCTAGAAAAACACCACCAATTTTTGCGACACAACTAAATAGCTAAAAACAACGCCTGTATAATAAAAAGTGAGAACTACTAATAGTTCTCGGTGATTATAATAGTATTTGTTCGCGTTGCCTAAAAATAAAACAAAGTACATGTTGCTGACCTCCAGATTTCCTGTTATTGGAGAAGCATGCAGATGGCTGTGTAACCACTTTCTCGTCCTCTTATGTTGAAGCCTTATAATTGTTCCATGTGTTATAGGATCACCTTGTTTTGCAGACGAATCTAGTTGAGGTCTCACTATCTGCATTTGAAGAAGGCTCTAATGATGAGTTATGAAGGCAATTGGCAGAAAGCTACTAAAAGTCTATAATTTGTTCGTCCATGAAGCAACGGACGAAAAATAACAATATAACACTTACATCAATTTATTTTTGCTAAATTTTAAGCTGACATTTCATATGAAAACTTCATTCCTCAAGTGAGTGCTTAAAAGCACGGAATAAGCTTCTTATTGAGAAAATTTTATTACCATAAGTCCTGAAAATTGGTCAATAATCTCCTAAGCAGTATCATTCCCTTATATCCCACTTTTAAGGTGCAATTGTACAGACGGAAGCCTCACAATTTCATGAAAAAGCCGTATAACAATTGATATATGCGTGTCTCAACTCTCAAGATTAAAATGATAACAAAGTCTAGACATGATGAAGAATGGTACAACTGTCTAAGAAAGTCTAGACATGATGAAGAATGGTACAATGTGCCTACAGTAGGGATGGCAATTTTACCAATGGGTTCGGGTATGGGCATGGGTTTATACCATGAAATATTTCGAGTTAGGGTTTAGGTATAGTTTTCAGGTTTTGGGTTCGGATTTATTTTTACACCATGGATACCCATGGGTACTAGAAAAGAATAATAAAAAAATATAATATAGCATGTCACCATGCGTTATCAATAAATATGTATTGATGAAAGGCTAAAGTATAAATATAAGTTTATAAATTCAAAATTGATGAAAGCTTAAGTGTTCAATTTGATTAATGTCATATATATTGTATTCAATATAGACTTATTATATATTTCGGGTTCGAGTGTTTGGGTACTCGTGGGGTTTGGGTATGGGCGCGGATTTGTACCCAATAAATATTTTGGGTTTGGGTTCGAGTGTTTGGGTACTCGTGGGGTTTGGGTATGGGCGCGGATTTGTACTCAATAAATATTTTGGGTTCGGGTTCGAGTATAGTTTTCGGGTTTCGGGTTCGGGTATGGGGGGTGTTACGTGCAAGCACGCAATAGGGGATACGACCGTTGACGCGGGTGAGACGAGCTGTTGTGGAAACTACCGCATTTGGCTTTTATCGGAGCCACCGCCTATGAGATACAGATATCAATTTTTACTTCATTATTTGGATGATAATAAAGGATACATGATCCTAACTTTTATAGGGAGCACCGACTTGGATCCTAAGAAAAAGACCGACTTAAACTCTAAGAAAAGACTTAACTTGCCATAAGAATATATTCCTAATAAAAATAAACTAATAAGGTAATATCTATAATCCTAACCACGGTAGGGCTGCGTGCCACAGTATCGTCGGGTACTGTTTACACGTTACAGTACCACGGTATTGTTCATGGGCCTAAGCCTTGTTGGGCCTGCCCATATCAGGGGGTGTACCCAGATGTACCCAACCCGATTGCCATCCCTAGCCTACAGTCTGAAATCTATCACTCCTTAATCCTTAGCTTTAACTTTTAAGACCCAAATAAGTTTATCTACTCAAGGTCTGCAGTTCTTGAACCTGACTATGTCTGCCAAAGACCAAGTACAGATTTTTGGCCAATGACTGGCAAGAAGAAACTGAAGTCCAATTATTTTTTGATGTAAAAAATTTTCAGAACAAGAAATAGCAGAACCTTTACATAAATTTTCAACACCATACTCCAAAAATAGAAAGCAACCACTTTGAAACATTGTAACACACTTACCATCCAGAAATAGGAACTCTAAGGCCCTGTTTGTTTAAGCCGCAGCTTCTTTAAAATCTGCTTATGGCTTTTGACCCTGAGAAGCTAGATTTTACGACCCGCAAAAGCTTGAAAAGCCATTAGAACTTGCTTCTCAGGTCACAGTAAAATCTAGGCTTATGGGAGCTTTCGACTTATTAGAAGGGGGTTGAAAAAACTGTTTGTTTGTTTGTTTGGGCTTCTAGCTTCTAAGGGCTAGAAGCTGGTTAGAAGATCACAAAACAGGGCCTAAGAAGTAAGACCAAGACCATTCTATCCAAAACAGAAAGCAAGCACTTCAAAACACAGCTTACCACCTAGAAATTTACATACATAGCAACTCTAATCTCAAAGCATATACTCCATCACCATTGGAACTCCGAGTCAAACTTTCAATTTTTGAATCAACTTGGCATAATTATGCCATATATGACATACGGGTGGGTGTTTATTTCAAATTTTAAACCTTTTTTTATTCATAATGATATGTTTATCACTTTTGTAAAACAATTTCATACAAATTTCATAGTTAAAAATCAAAGGATTCTTTAGAAAAAATACTGAGTTAATAAGCTTGTTGGGTTTTCTATAAGCCTTATCAAACCAAAGGTTGAAAGACATATCAATAAGTGCTAAATAGATTTTAAAGGTCCAATGCCAGGAACCCAACAACTACTAACAGCTTAACACACATCTATGTCGAATTAGCAGTATCATCAAACAGCATGCTGTCAAGAGTCATAACAAAATATTTTACACTTTTAACTAAGTATACCAAATTCTGAGTAATCTAGAGTCTGGACTATGAAAATAAGAAGATAATATTACAGAGGAACAACGAGACAATCACACCATTCATCTCAGTTGAGTTATACTATAATGCTAATTGATCGGTCCCAAATGCCAGTAACAGATTTAAGAATCATATATGGGCAACTCATAGCATAAAAATGAATAGCATGATCAAATTATTTGTGAACATAACAAACCGCAGATATTCATTTAAGAATCATATATGGGCAACTCATAGCATAAAAATGAATAGCATGATCAAATTATTTGTGAACACAACAAACCGCAGATATTCATATACCCAGTAGCTGTTGGCGTCGTCGACGTTGGGGAAGCTAGTGACCGACTGCTGGCCGCTCCCAGATCCATAGGGCACGTCGTGGGAATGCAGCCGAAACTTGGTCCTCTCATGCATCAACTTGATCACTGATCCGTAGGTAATCTAAACGTAAATTGAAGAAAGACATACTATCACTAATTCAATCCATCAATCAAGACGACGACGAGGAAACTAATCAAGCATCGATGTTCCCAACTCGAAGCGAGAGACACTAATCAGTCGAGCCCAATCATCCAAACCGGGCGCGAACACAAGGGAGGGCGAAAGGGCCCACCTCGACGAGGGTTTCCGGGTCGGCGGCCGAGTGGGACTGCGCCGGCGGCGCCTCCGGGAGGTCGAGGCCGAGGTAGAGTAGCAGTGCGAGCGCGAACGACGCGGCGGCCATCAGCAGCAGCAGCGCGAGGAACCAGGTCTTCTGCCAGAAGGGCACCCCGAGCTCGTCCTCCGCTCTCCACGTCTCACCGCCACGCCTGATCCGCTCGCGCGCGAGGGCGCTGGCGAGGCTGGTCGCTGCGCCCGGTGGCTGCAGCCCCGCCTCCGCGGAGCCGGGGGCGGTCTTGCGGCGGGAGAGGCCCTGCGGCTGCGGCGTGGACGGCGCCACCGCGGCGGGGTCGTGGAAGCTTCTAGAAGGTTCGCCCCCCGCACCAGTGCTTCACCGTTGCGAGGCCGCGAGGACGAGGCGAAATGGCGTGCGCTCTCTCGTGTGCCCCCCGAACGGGAGGAAGACCGGAAGGGCGACGGCTCTGTTACATGTGGGGCCCATGTAGGGCGGCATTGTGGCGTGGCCACGTCATGCTGGCGATTCACGGCGAATGGGAGGCGGCAGCGTGGCAACATCGTTGACGTGGCGAGTGCCTATTCGCCCGGGAGCCTGGGCCCTCATGGCAATGGCTTCGCGGAGGTGAGGTCTCCTGCCGGCTGCTGTGCAGTCTGGGCTCCGTTATATAGGACATCTCCGGCGTATAGTTCGGGCTCTTGTCACTGTTTCAAACACTTTGTTCGCTATTATATTATTATTATGTTTTTTCTCCACTATTTATCTGTATTTCTATTTTTTAATTCTTTTTCACTATTTATCTGTATTTCTATTTTCTATTTAATTTGTTACAATAATGAGTTAACGTCTTAATAAAATATTTGTTTCAATTCATGCATCCTTAAGAGAATCTCCAACTGTCCCTCTATACCATCCTATTAAAAACTAAGTGTTTAGAGGCTGTTGATGTTGATTAATGGACTTCGATTTAAATATCGAAAAGAGGTTCAAAGTATTATCTGATGCATTTGAAATGGGATTAATAAAAATAATTAAGAAAATGTATATTGGCCTGCCGCCTTAGGTTCTTGACTGGATCATCTGAGGTACATGTTTGTGCGCGTAGGTTGGCATTTGCCTTGTCGTGCGACAATTTGAAGCAGACACCTGGTTCATATTGTTTTAACCTACGATAGTTGCAGTGGACTCCGTTGTTTAGCTTGTCTAGATCATTTGGGTAAGCCTAACTTGCTGCTAAGATATATTCCCTCGTACTGAAATATAAGTTGCTGGAGGAAAAAGGATTGGAAAAAGATAAGACACTTGATGTTTGTTGATCAGATTTACCCTTCCCTTTTAACGATGTTTACATATTCCATTAGCTTTAAAAAACCTACACCCCATTACTTCCTCGTGCCTTCCCAACTGCTCGTGTGAGAGTTGTACGATATTGTTCACATATATATATATACAAGTCGCTTTTTATTCTCAAAGTTTAGTATAAATACGTTACTTCTGCTAGTATCAGGAAAGCATGTATACGAATATGAATTGCAGCTAGCACACACGCCATGGATGGAGCTAGCACATATCACCAATTGTCTATTGCGGTGAGTAAGCTTGTCACCTTGTACTCTATTAACCTCCATAACTAGCGATTGTTTTGGCGGCATAGCTAGGGAGGTGAAAGGATTGGCGTCGAAAAAGCACCAACGAAACAAGTCGCCTGAACCAAACAACAAATTAATTACTGGCATCTTTGGTTCGTAGCCCTCATTAGCCATGTCAATAAATGGTCCTGACCAATTAAGGGCATGACCTTTCGATGGTAATTTCTATGTCGTTTGGTTCAAACCCAATTGAGGCAGCCAAATTTTGGTAAAATAGATGTTATGTTTGATTCACAACCAACTGAGAATGTTTGGTATAAAATTTAATATATTCAAAAATATGCAAATAAAATTGATTATAAAATTCAAAAAAATACCAGATAAAATAAAAATTTAAAATTTAAAAACTATAAAAATGGGTTGGTTAGGATTTTACATGAATTATAAAATTTGTTTCATGCAATTTGGACACTGTATGAAATATATATAAAATTCAGAAAATAAAAATCAACCGAAAAGAAAAAAGCATTTGCACTTGCTAGCGTTGCTAGCAACTGCTATGGAAAGGCAGATTCGGCGTTGGCGAAGGCAGATTTGGCGTTGGCTACCGAATCGCTCGCCATCTGTTGGCAGCAACGAGCAATGTAAAAATTTGGCATGTCAATTTTTTCTGCCTTTTTACCTTTAGATGGTTGCGATCCAAACAGCAACCAAATCTTGAGGGCATGCCTTTATTTGGCATGGCAAACCATGGCCTTGAACCAAACAGCCCCTAAAATCTTCTAACCATGCGTCAACTCAGACCAGCTAGCCGACAGCAGCGAGCATTCACATGTACTCTATTGAACCTTCATATAGCTAGCAATTGTTTTGGCGGTATAGCTAAGGAAGTGAAGGCATCTGCGTCGAAAAAGCACTAGCGACACAAGCCGGCTGAACCAAACAACAAGTCACTAAGGCCTAGTTCTTTTCAGCTTAACGGCTTAACAGCTTAACAACTTATCTACGTTTTGAAAAGACATATGGTTTGAGTTTTTTGGATCCGTTCTTTCGCTGTTTTGAAGGTGGGTCCTAATACTTTAAAAAGCAAGTCAAAACGAAATGGAACTGAATCTCAAGACTATTTGAAAAGCTCTCGAAGTTCAGTCATTTCAGCCGTTCAGATCAGCTAAAAAAACAGGGCCTAAATCTTTTTACCACGCGTCAACCCAAAGGGAGTATCTAACGGTAGCTAGTGGTTGCTGTAAACTATGGACGGAGGCATAGAGTACCGATAATGACGAAGGGATGTAGAAACTAATGATGATTAACCTAAGTGTTTTGTGCATTTCAGATGCACTGGAATATGTCAAGTGCTAAACAAAATAGATTTTGCGTCTTTTTTAGGAGCCGGTAAAAACTAGCTATAGTACATTGTAGAGTGATAGCATGGTTATGCTAGACATTTTAAGCGTGCCTTGAAAAAGTGCATCTTAAACACTACTCTTTGCGAGTGAATTTGCATAAGAAAAAAGGAAAGCATAAATCTACTCTGCATGCAGCCATACGGTATGTGTTCTTCTGATTATTCCTACAGCTACGGGGTACAGATTACAAAGCTACGGTGTACGTACCTTTCTTTGTAAACTCATTGATCGTTCGATGATTCGACATTGGTGTTAGCCATTAGTGCTACTGTAGTGCTTAGCATCAGCATTCTTCCTGCATGACCTCCAGGCCTGTAGAGAAACTAGGGATTAAAGTAAGCTTGGGGCGCTTGTTGCTTTACTTTTGCTGTAAACTTTGGTCTACTCCTGATTGTTTATTTCTTGCCCGAATCTACTAACTTCATCTTACTTTATGGAGCAGTTTTGCATTTGTTTAGTGCACTCCCAACGAACAAGCGCCAGCGGGTTCAATACTTCCATGGGGTACCGTGCATGACGAAATCTCACCTGTCAGAAGAGTCAAATTTGGCCGATTTTGGCTCGTGGTTTGTTCGATTGAATCAAAGTTGTTTTATACGGATCATTAATTGCAAAAATTTATAATAAATTTTATAATGTATCGTGGGTTTTTTTTTCAAAAAATCTTAAAAAATATTTGAAACATGTTTTTAGTCTTTTTGTTTTTTTAAAGCGCTCAACTTCTGACTCAACCAAATGTAACCGAACGAAATCACGAATCAAAGAGTATAAAACATACAAAATAGACTATATGAGTATACGACAAATTCCAAAAATACTGTAGAGCGCATGGGGATTACCAAAAAGGAGAGAGCGAGAGAGAAGAGGCAGGTGGAATAGAATAAATAAAGTAAATTCATTAATTAAGTAGAGTTGTTAATTGAGTATAGTTGATAGATATATACCCTCCCTATTATAAAAACGTTTTGGGTATTGACATGGTTTTCGAAATACAACTTTGATCATCAATTATCATTGCAATTTATTTTAAAAATTCATAAATATATAATGTTACAGAAACAATTTTCAAGATAAATCTATATGTATTATTTTCATGTATTAAGTGTCCAAATAGTTCAAAAGATTTGTATAAGTAAAATTTGAAATTTTCACTTAATTAGGACATGCCTAAAATATTTAGTTTTGTGATATGGACGGAGTACTTGTACATTGTAGTGCTCTATCCTATGACAAATAACTAACATTTTGGATATCATGTCCCCAAATCGCAACTTTTGTTGATAATAAATCACTCAATGTTATTGCAACTTAGTTATAAAAATTCACATAGATCTTGTTCTTGACAAAATTATTTGATCATTTTTTTAACGTTTTGACTCTAGCGCCATTTCTCTAATTCTTAAAATCACAAGTCAAACATTCTCAAATTTGGTTTCAATTACTAGTTTCAATTTTTCAGATAGAACTATTCAATTAAGTGTTCAAAGTTCAATTTCAACAAATAATGAAAATTTTAAAACATTGAAGAGCACCCTTTAAAATTATACTACTTTTCAGTCCAACCCATACATTTGAATTTCATGTAAACAGTCTAAAGACTTCAAATATATTTATAGATAAAGTCTCAAAACTGTAACGCGCATGAATACCAAATTTCAATTATTTCTGTCAAGAGGGAGTATTTAATGACATTCGGCATTTCGGCTTATTCGATTTAGAATTTTGCATAAAAAAGATTGATTCCCATTAAAAAAAACTTTTTTAAAATAAGACCTTCCTGAAACGAGCTAAAAATAGTCCAGAGAAATATTATACACACACACATTATTCCATCACCCGAAATGCCTAGCGCGAGTGGTATTGCTTTCTGAATGTACTCATTTCTCTACAGGGCCCACAGCCCAGCTAGCCAATAGGAAGGGCCGATGATCGATGCGCTATGTATTGATGGTCCAGGTGTCGGCCTCCATCGAAATCCTCAATATATTTTCTGTAGTGATGATGTTAATTAAAGGGGGGATTTGGACGTGGATGGGGAAGCGACTTTAAGGCCCTTGGACTCATGAGAGGGCGCGCCCGCGCGCCGGTGCCATCCGCCGATCGATCCCGACGCGATCCGCCCTCTCCCCGTCTTCCTGGTTGGACAGTGCGTCCATTAGTTTCCTAATCGCACGCTTAATCTCGGGGCGAGCTCGATCGATCGTGGCTTAACCACGGCTAATACTTGGGGGAATGGGGGGCGAGGTCGTGGCTTAACCAGGGCTAAGCGTCCCCATTATCTTTGCGTAATTAACTACTCGGGTAGCTAGCCACGCGTACGTACTGTCCCAGCTGTTAACGTCGTTGGTGCGCAGGGTGTGATTTCGATTGATGGATCGGTCGAAATGTTTAGTAGCAGCTAGCCGCTTTCCAGGATTCCAAACCGGTCGAAAGGACGGGAGGAAATATTTGCGGAGATTTGGCTGCCATCGAGGTGTACTTGGCTCGTACTAACTCGTCTGCCACTGTAGCAGTTATGGATTAGAGCGTGATATGTGTATACTGGACAAACGTGGGCTAGCTGCAATTGCAAGTAGCCTTGAAGTATGTACAATGGTCTATGTCATCAGCTTATGAGAGCATGTACAATGGTCTTTGTTCTATATCAGTTATGTAATAGGTCTTGTCATGTAGAATATAAGATGTTGTGGAGAAGAAAGAATATGTATAGATATTTGAAATGTTTTAAATGGAAGAGTCATTAGTATATAAACATTAAAAAACTTTACATGTGAGAAAGCAATCTATACAAATACGTAGCCATATTTATCTAATCATTATATAATTTGTTTTTAGTACTATATCTATAGATGACATTACAATGATTATAATTTATAAATAGTCGTTGTACACTTAATACTCTCAACCATTTTATACGCCCCTGAACGAAAGAGATCAGCGTGCACAAAGCTAGCGGCTAGCGAGCTTAGAGCTAGTGGTGCGTAGGCAGCGACGCGCGACGGAGACACTGGCCGCGCGCTGGGCGATAGCTTCTTCTCCGCCATCGATCCACGTGACATCATGTGGCTCATGTCCCCCTCGGGAACGGCATGATGGCCTCTCGATCATTGGGGTGGGCTGAGGCCTCCATGGTCAGTCAGGTGAGATGACGCTATTTTGGCGTTCAATTCGGGACGCTGATGGGCACCGTTAATCCGGGCCGGCCGGGACTCGTTTCAATTTACGCGGGGCGCTGAATTTGTGCTACTCCCTTCGTACTTTTTGTTTGACCCATTTGGCTTTTAGACACGTCTTTGACCATTCGTCTTATTTAAAAAAATTATATACACATCATTTATTTTGTTGTGATTTGTTTAATTAACAAAGTTACTTTAAATATGACTAATTATTTTACATGTTTTTACGAGTACTAAATTTTTGAATAAGATGAATGGTCAAAGGTACGTCCAACAGTCAAAAGCGTCCGACAAAAAAAAAGGAGGTAGTATAAGGAAAGGGAGAGTCTTTTATAGGCTGTTTGGTTGTCTGCATCCAAGAAGTTTTGCATCTAAAACACCCTAGTTTTGTATCTTTAGATGCAAAACTAGGGTGTTTGGTTGTCTTCTCACCCATCTGAACCAGACTCTCTAGATGCAATTACCCCCCTCCGGGTCAGGCTCTGGAGATACGACCAAATTGGACGTTTCCCAGAGCCAGGCTCCGCGGATGCAGCAACAACCACATGCGCGACACATTTGATTAATTTATTTGCTATATCTTTTGATTAGTATTTTCAATTACAGAACCGATTTCAAAAATGGGTTATTGATATTTTTTCGAACAAAATGAAACCACACTTGCCATATAAATTTTAAAATTTTCTTTTTTGAATTTATTTATTTATGAAACTTTCTTTTGAATTTTTTATTTTCGTAATTGATTTTTTGTTATTTTGATTTTTTAGAATTTATTTTTTAATATGTTTCATCCCTCTTTTAAATATCTTCATGCCATTCTCTCCTTAGTGAAGTTAACAAAACAATATCTCTACGCAACCTGTACAATCTCATACACCTAACCAAACAACAACCATTTGCATCATCTCAGCCTGGCTCTAATCAGCCTGGCTCAGCTCATAGAGTCTGGTTCAACTGAGAAGGCAACCAAACAACCTATTATATGCTGCACTGCACGCACGCCCAGTAGCGCGCACATCTTCCTCTCCGGCGAGTCTCTCTCTCGTGGCGACTGTAGCTAGTCGGCAAAGTAAACGGATGCGTCCAAGGACAGGACGGGCCCGGCAATGAGCAGCTAGCTCTGGCCCCACCATATCCCCATCAGATGACGTATATATATCTGGTTGTTTATTTGCAGAACGTAGTGTGTTAACTGTTAACCATATACATCGTTCCATGTATATGGCCGCGGGGTCGGGCCCACCCCGATCGAGCAAGCAAAGCTGGCAAGAAAAGTGTACGAACCATTGCTGTGTGCCGGTGTACTGCATCTCGATCATGCAGGGATCAGCAGATGTCCTTGCATATACGTAGCCACGTAGGCGGTATAATCAGCGGTGGTGATCCAAGAAAACAAATTACTAAGGTCGTCGGTATCATTTTACCACTAAATAATTGTTTCTAAGCTTTAAATTGTTGGTTTATATGTATATATAATAGGGTAGCAATAAACAAGAAAGGTTTATCCGAAAATCACCGGGGTCGCTTGGCTATGGTGCTAACACTGTAGATCCGCCCTTGGGTATAACATGGAACAATTTAATCGGGCCTCAGCAGGTCCGGTCTGGTAAACGGACGGTTTAGGGTTTAGGATTTGATAAAAAATCATTCAAATAATTTTTAAATGTAAAATATACATAAAAAGTTTCTAAAAATACTATTAATCATTATAAGCATTTTGGCTTAAACAAAATTTAAAATTTAAATCTCTAATGTATAATTTAAATGATCTTATCAATTCTTACCTTTTTAAAAACCGTAGCTAACCGCGAAAAACGCCGCTAATCATGAACAAAATCGGCAAAACATACTTTTGAATTTTGAGCGAAAACCAGCGTAAAACCACGGTTAACCAGCTACACCAAGCAGACTGCTCGGAAAGACCGGGTGGTCTTGTGAACCCTGCTACCAACTAGCCCGTCTGCAACATCCAAGTCCAACATGCATCGTTAATCACATGCTACCTGCAAGATGTATGCGCATGTTTTTCGTCACAAGCTGTGTGCATGACACATGGAATATACATATCATTATCAACACTCGAAGCCACTTTAAGAAATTTTTGAAACCAAACTTTCCAGCTATTCGGCCACATCTGAAGTTCTGAACCACACACACACATAAGAGTACTAGCTGCTTTGGCGCGCCCGCGGCGCGCCCAGGCTGGCGTGCGCTCGCGTGCGGCATGGCACAGCTGGCCCCATGCTGGAGAGCGCGGGCGCGCAGCGCGCGTGTGGGCGAACACTGCAACAAAATAGGAAAAAGGCAGCGCGGGCGGGATTCGATCGGCGGGCAGCTGGCTCAGCTAGATAGTCGGCCAAGCCGTCCGCGCTGCCGTTTGAAGCACGAAAAAAAATTATTTTATACATAAACAAATGAATGGACGGCTGGATCTTCTGCCACACACGATCGGACGACTACGTTAACGGGACGACGTGGCCTGTGCGGGGCAAGGAGGCGCCAAGTGGCGAGGTGGAGGGGGAAACTCAGGCTTGTATCTATTTTTGATTATTGATAAAGGCCGATCAATACATATGTAAACGTGCTGGGGCCTGTGGCATTGTAGCGTGTGTGAAATGATGCCATAGATGCATTCACCGGAATCGCAGCAAGCCAAGTGGGATGGATGGAGATGATATATCAGCATGGGGAAGGCAGCGTACAGTGCGACGGATGCGCACGTTGTGACGTGACGTGCCACTGTAGGATTGCCTCGGAGCTCATGCAGCCGGGCTGCTGCGCATTCAATTGCATGTTCGCTGCGACAGGGGCCCACATGTCATGGTGTAGAATACAATATCTGTGTGTTTGCTAGATTTGCCCCGCGAGATGCTCCCCTTTCCTTCGTCCGTGAACGCAGAGTATCGATCCTACAGGATTGACGCAGTAAAGCACCTCCGATCGATTATAAACTTAAGATATTTTGTATATTATTTATGCTTTATTTTTATCATTTAACTATATTTTTTTATATTTATTTCGCTAGTGTACTATATATAGCGCTCTAACTTAGAATTGAATATACCCTTATATATTAATCAAACCTCAGGACCGCGGAAGAAATTTGGAAGGACCCGGGTCCTTCCCAGATCAGAAAAGACCTCGCTTATTCCTCGACACGTGTCCTCATGAATCTTAAAGCGCAAAAAAAATCCCCAAATCAGCCCACTCTCGTGCCGTCTGGAACGGCGGCGCTCGGCCTCGCTGTGGCTGCGCGACGCCGCCAGCGCCTTGGCGTCCATGATCTCCCTCGCCGTCATCCGCCCCAGCTACGCCTGCAGGCTCCCGAGCAAGCCCGACACCGCCGCCGCCTTGCTGCCCCCGGCCTCCGCCCCAGCCATCGCCACCGCCGCCGCCTCGAACCCGAACCCGAAGACCCCGCCTTGCCCGGCGCCACCGACGTCGCAGTCGTAACCGCCGGCGACGAACCCCCTCGCCGCCTCGGTGTAACATCCCAAATTTTAAAATCAATTTGGCACGTTAATAATTTCTTAAACGCATGATTTAAAAATATTAAATCATTTATGTATGTTGCATCATGTCATCTCCATCATTGCATGCATCATCCTTGAAATAGCTTGTTCATTTAAAACCCCCAAAGTGAAAATATTTTTGGGCAAGTGATGATAATTTATTAATTTATAATATTTTCTTAAAATCAATATCCCTTGTGAAGTATTTGAAATTATATTAATAATTTTCGGGAAAGCAAAATATAAATTCCTAAGTATTAATTTATTTAAAAAGGGTATTTGAAAATGAAATGCCTTTGGGAAATCGGTTAAACTTAAAAGCTTTTTAAATCCTTCTCGGCCCGAACCGGCCCATCTCCCCTCTCCTTTTCTCTTCCCCCGTTTCTCCTCTTTTTCTCTGGATGGGCCGAGCCGCACCGGCCCAGTCCACTGCTGCTCCCTTCCCCAGCACGCCGTGGCCACTGCCAGGTGGGCCCGCGCTATCAGCTTCTTCTCCTCTTCTTCTTCCCTGTTTCTTTCCCCCTGTTCGCCGGTCGTCGCCCCTATTTCGCTCCTCTCCCGAAGGCTCGTGACTCCTCTCTCGGAGTTATTGGTCGTCCTCCTCCGTACCCTCTCTGCCTCTCGGGTCTTGTCGTCAGCCAGCTCGCCTCGGTACTCCACATCCAAGCGCGATGCCGTCACGCCACCGGCCGGGATTGCCACCGGCGATTGCCACCTCGCGCGCCGCATTAAAACGCCGGGTGAAGCGTGCCTATAAAAAGGGCATTGCTACCCTTTTGCCTTTGTTTCGCGCCTGTGTTGCCGCCGCGTTTTTGCCCGAGCCGGAGTCGCGCCGTCGCCGCCGCTGTGGTCTCGCCGCCTGGCCATCCTTTCCGTCCCGGTGAGCTCACCAATCGCTTCGCCTTTCGCCAGCGTTGCTTGCGGCCGAGGGAATCGGGTCTTGATCCCGTCTCTCCCCGACGCCGCGGACGCCATGCATCACCGCCGCCGTGCTCAGCTGCGCCGTCACCTCCGAGCATCGCCGGTGCTACCGATACCCCCTTTGCATTCGCCTAGCCCGTCACTCCCTCTGTGAGCACCCAATCAAGCCCTGGTGGCCGGAGCCGTCGCTGCCGTTGGCTGCGCCGCCGCCGGGTGCCCCTCCTCTGTTTTCCCCTTCTGGCCGCTGCGGTGCCACCGACAGGTGGGACCCGCCAGTCAGCAGCGCCACTGCCTCGCCTCGCCCGCGCGGTGCCCGGCCGCATCGCTGATGGGCCGTTCGGCCGAGCCGGCCCATCGAGTGGTCCCCTTTTCTCTTATTTTCATTTTGCAAATTCTGTTTAAATCCTTATTTGGTACCCTAAAGCATTTAGCTAAAATAGCTGCGCCTTTGAAAAAATTCTAGAAAAATTTCTACCAATGCTTTATTGGTTTCTGGTCCTTAAGAAAATTATATATATGCATGTCATGCATGCAGCATCCATTTTAGTTAAATAGCTAACCTAGAAGTGTCATTATTTCATGTGCATAGATCATTTTCATGATTTTCCTCCAAATATCATTGCATAGAAAATAGGATTTCTGCATTTTTCTAAAAGCAGCAGGTCATGAAATGTTTCTTATGATTGTTGTATTGTTTGCATATGCGTGTGCGCTTTTAGAAGGGCAAGTCCCCGAAGACCCGATCGTCGACGTCCCCTTCGCTTTCCCCGGAACCGATCAAGACAAGTTCCCCTTCGATCATATTGTGAATCCATTTTCGGTTATTTAGAAAATGCTTGCTAGATTTGAAAATATGCATGCTAGTTTAAAAATGATAAACGCCGTATTTACTAGAGTTAGATATCATGCCAAATAGAAAAGGTAAGAAATATGGTAGGATTAAACCTAAGGCTAATCTATAGATTGCTCATATTTATATACTTGTTGTGGTAGGATAAATGCTTAAAATCATTTATGCGGAATGATTCAATCATTTGTGTGAAATGAGAATATTGTTGAGAAATGTTTGGAAAAGGATGATTTAAAGATAGCGCATCAAGGGCGATGCTTAGCAGGAAATGATTTTCCTCTTACCCCAAAAACATTCTGACTAGGGAGATATTTTGTCGGTTGGTGCAGTAAGGCACCGGTTTTGAAAGCTGGGCTAAAATATCAACTCTCCCCTAGTCTAAGGACTGCTCATCCTATGATCCTATGAACTGAGCCATTACAGTACGACCTCGAGCCCTGGTATGGGACGGGCCCGATTGTTGGCCCTCGTGGTTGACGGTCTTGTGGCTAAACATCGTCTGGGTGCGTAGCCTCTCGAGGGTAAGGCGTACGTACTCTGCAGAGTTAAAACTGTCATGATAGCCGTGCTCGCGGTTATGAGCGTGCGAATGGACTGATTATATTAGTTTCTTCATTTAAAAACCAATTGAGAAAAAGGGTTTTGAACAAAGTATTTGAGATGAGTAAGAATTTGAGAAGGATTTCGTTTGAGCTAGGGGCCACCGGTGATATTCCGAATTGGGTGACGGCCTATCGGAAAGTGTCGCGCGGAATGAACCTAGCCGGTTTTGAGAAAAGAAAAGAAGAAAGGATTTTGTTCTCGCTAGCTATGGCACTGAGGCCAAGTGGCGAGAACCGTTTGAGAAAAGCTCAAAGAAAATGTTAAGATTTACTGTTTATAAATTGCTTTGTCAAAACTAGGCTAATAAATGCATTTTCGCAAAATATCTTAAGCTCTCCTTGTACTAAACCACATTTGCATAATTCCGGACTTGCGACTTGCGAGTACGATTTGTACTCACCCTCCTTTTCTCCTCTTCCTTTTCAAAATTTCAGCAGCCGGTCCATCTGAGTATGGCCCGCCTTCCGAGGAGGAGGACCCGGATTACGTCGAGGAGGCGTTTTCCGATGAAGTGTTTGAAGAGTAGGGTTGCGCGTTCCTACAGCCCTCGTGCTTGTGTGATGGATAAGTATATAGATATTGTATTAGGCCTGTATCTCCGTGTACTCTGAATTGCGGCCTGCGAGCCGTTGTATGTGTTTGTATTGGACTATGCTCCTGTTTGTAATAAATAAAATCATTGGCACTGTTTCGTTTCTGTATATCTGTGTGTACTAGCCATGATCCTTGGAACTAGTACAGATTTACGCAGGTGGAATCCGATCTTGTAAATCGGGTGCCGACACTCGGCCCAACGGAGCTGCCTCCCTCGCCGGAGTTGGGGGAGCCACGGCCCGCCGAAGCCGCTGCCCTCGCCTGAGTTGGGGGAGCCGCTGCCCTCGCCGGAGTTGGGGGAGCTCCAGGCCGAGCCGCCGCCGCCCTCGTCGGAATTGAAGGAGAGATTGGGAGGTGGGAGGAAGGAGGAAGGAGAGGTGAGAGGTCCTTTTTTATTTGGAAGGATCCGGGTCCTTCCAAATTTTCTTCACAGGACCGCGCCCAATGCCTGTGTATATATGCCGCTGTACGTTTATATACATGACATGTACCTATTCGTATGATTATCGGGTGATCGATGAGTGCTGATTGAGTTGCTTACCTACTACAACGATGATCTTGACTACCAGTTTTATTGGATATGTGGGCATAATCATTGAGATGAATTAACTTGAGAATGCTACATTCGCATATACCAATATATCATGTTCTACCATCTAATCTACCCTTATATATAGCTTGTTCAGGCTATGCATGGCACGGTGTCATAGACCGGCTGTTAACCGCTAACCAAAGCCCAGCGGATTGGTTCACTTAGCGGTTCAACCGACCAAATTATATATATGAATATTTTTTTCTCTTTTTTGTGCATTTTTAATTAAAACCGATGAAAGTGTTGGCTAACCACCAAATTTTTTAAACTACTCGTTAAATATATAAAGCAGGATCAAAACGGAGCCACCATGTTAATCCTGATATACTTAAAATTATAGCGTTAATATATAAAAAATCTACATCGTTAATTGTTGTGAGCCTAAATTATAATGAATTAGATTAAAAGAGAATTTGAAATAAAAATAATAGAAATAAGAGTACATGAAAGACACCATATAAGTTACAATGAAAACATAGAAATTTAAAATAAAAATAATAGAAATAAGGGTCTGGCTATGAGATAAAAACAAAGAGTTGATATTGGCTATTCAGCTATTGGCTATAATGAAAATTTTTAAAATGCAAAAACTTAGGATAAAAAAAATTAAATAAGAGTCACGGATCTAACCATGCAAATCAATACTACTCTCTCCGTTACAAAATATAAGGCGTATTTTGACTCCACAAAAGTATTTAAAGGTAGAGTCTGACTGTTACATTTCTCTATTATATATTATGATTTGTTACATTATAATACTATATCAAAAAGCACTTTGAAATATGAACAATTTATTACAACTTTGGTATACTAACGATGCATATTATTTGATTTATTTATGGTCAAAATTTACTAAGTTTGACTTTTCTCTGGTCAAAATACAGCTTATATTTTGAAACGGATGGAGTATTAAAGCGCCTAACTGGCTGCCACATCTCCCCCTTCTGGTGCCTCCACGTGTGGCTTCCCCGCGCCGCCACGTCATCCGAATAGCTATGGCCATTGGATCGCGAACCAGAAATTAAATCCAGCCGTTAATCTATAATTATATATAAAACGATTTCTTTCGATAAATTCTCAACAAGGCGGGGTGCTTTCTCGGTTGGTTTTCCGCGTTATACTCCGGCTAGGTGGTCACAGTTTGAGTCCTAGGCCTTCCCAGCCGATAGGATGACAATTTTACTCATGGGTTCGGGTACCCGACCCGATGGGTTCGGGTATGGGTATGATTTATACCCATGAAATGTTTCGGGTTCGGGTTTGGGTATGGTTTTTGGGTTTCAGGCTCAGGTTTATTTTTACACCTATAAATATCCATGGGTACCTGAAAAGAATAATAAAATGGAAAATGCTTCGTAACGAGCGCTGCGCGGTCCGGCGATGTACGGCTCAGCAGCAGCCCATAATACACGCGCAGCCAACCACGCCGCGCATCAGCTAACTGCGCATTTCCGAGCCACGCGTGAACTGTTGCAGACTTGCAGTAGCTGCTAGATAGGAGAATGACCATGTCCGTAGTACATATGACCATGTGCGTAGTAGAAATTTGGTATAAGAAAGTTCAGCTGCTGACATTCTTTAAACGAATGTGCGTTTCATTTTTTGATCTTTTTTGATTTCTCATTTTTATATCTTTTTTATTTGGAGTCCAAATCGCGTAGTACAAATTTTATAATTCATCTAAATTCTTAATGAACTCATTTTAAATACCTTTCTATTTTTTCTTTTTTTAAATTTTTTATTTTTATTGGTACAATTGTTCCATCAGACAAGATAAATTGTTTCAGAAGGCTAGACTTATTGTTCTATCAAGCATGATAGATTGTTCTAGTAGGTATACAAGTTGTGGTTAATCAAACTAGACATATTGTTCTAAATGGGTTAGCCTATTGTACCAGCAGACCAAATACATTGTTTCAACAAGTATAAAAGTTGTTGCAGCAGACAAGATTGATTGTTCGGAGATGCTAGAGTCATTGTTTCAGCAGGGAAGATAGATTGTTTTAGGAGGCTAGACTCATTGTTCCAACAGACAAACTTTATTGTTCTAGTAGGCAAACTTTATTGTTCCAGTAGGTAAACTTTATTGTTTCAAAAGGCAAAAGTTATTGTTGCAGAAGGCAAAAGTTATTGTTCCAGAAAGCAAAAGTTATTGCTCCAGTAGGCAAAGCTCAATTATTCCAGTAGGACAAACTTTATTGTTCCAGTAGGCAAACTTTATTGTTTCGGTAGTCAAAATCTTTATTTGTTCCAGAAGGCAAACATTATTGTTTCAGAAGACAAATTTATTGTTCCATAAGGCAAAAGTTATTGTTCCAGTAGGCAAAGTTCAACTGTTCTTGTATCACAAACCTTATTGTTCCAGTAGTCAACTTTTATTTGTTCCAGTATGGAAACCTTGTTGTTCCAGCAGATAAAAATTATTATTTCAGTAGGCAAACCTTTTTGTTCTAGTAGACATTTCTTTTTACTATTCCAGCAGACCAAATACATTGTTCCAATAGATATGTAAGTTGTTCCATCAGACCAAATGCATTGTTCCAATTGTGCTTAGCCTATTGTTCTAGCAGGGCCAAATACCAAGTTATTCCATCGTATTCCAATAGTATAAATTAATTGTTCCATTAGTATAGACAAATTGTTTCAGTAAAAATTTATATAGCAACATGGGTCTTGTTTTGTTCGAAAAAATGTGAGGGACACGTTGGTGAAAACGGTTTGTGGATTGAAACTCTCAGTCAAAAGTTATGATCGTTTAAAGAAAAATAAAAAAAGAAATCTTCGCTGACATCAGCGACGATGTCATCGCATGTGAAACATGGAGGAGAGAGAGGAGGCGTTGGTTTTTTGCATGCAGGCTCGTTATTTTTGCATGCCGCTGCGCTTTTGCTTCTACTGCATGCTCGCTGTTCTTTTTGCTTCTACTGCTGCGTGGGTGGGGCGGCGTCCGATCCATACTTTTTTGGTCGGACGTTCGACCCCAAGTCCTCCCCCTATTTTATTGTATTTTTTATTGTTTTAGCATTGGATTTACTCAGAAATTTTAAATGGGAATTACAGGAAAAGCTATTGGGCTCACTAGCGGGCCCAACCGGCCTACCAAGCCCAGCCAAAAAACCCCCTTCCTTCATCCCTAATCTCTCTCCCACTCTCTCGGTCTCTTCTCCTCTCCCCACCTCACACCTCGGCGGCGGGATGCTTACGACGCGGCTGCGTCCCGGCCGTCGGTGGTTTGCCCGGCCAGCGTTGAGCTCTAGCCTCGCCCTCCTACCCCCAGCGGTGCTTGATTTTCTCCTCTCTCCCTTCCATTCTCGTGCGGATGCTGGGTAGCGGTGCTGGCTTTTGGAGGAGGCGACGGCGGGGTGCGCCCCGATTGACCGTGTCCATGCCGAGGGGCGGCGCCGACATCTGGTCGCGCTGGCGGCTAAGGTGGTGATGGCCGGGGCCGGTCCTGCCCGTGGCGGCGGCGGCTCTGGCGGCCGTGGTCGGCCGTGCCCGCGGCGGCGGTGGCTTTGGCCACTCCCTTCTCTCACTTCTTCTACTCTACCCTCTCAGCTGATGCCGATGGTGGCTTTCTTCCTCCTCTTTTCTAGGCAAGGCGCTGGCCGACCGTGCTCCTCGACCAGCTGTGGCGCGGCTCTTAGCCGGTGGCGGCGGCTGTGGCCGGCTCGGCCAAGCTTCTGCTCTCCCCTTCGGTTTCCAACTCTCAACCCTTTCTTCCTAACCCTAGCTCTCGAATCCCTCCCCTCCTGAATCATTGATAATTAATTAGATGTTGTTGATTGCTTGAGTTAGCATATAATAGCTTGATTTAGTATATTGTGTTGCTTTGCATATGGGATGTGTATGATAAAACCTGAGATGGCTGTACTGAATTTGGTTTAGGGAGAGATTTCTGGGGAATTTCATGGTGATGATCTTGGGTAGGGCTTAGAGTGAGGGTTGAGCAAGGTAGGATGGTCATATGCGGTCCTCAAGTTACTCATGTGCTGGGGAGCATGCAGTATCTTCTGAGAGCGCATACTGGCAACTATTATGCTGCAACCCGAGCTCTCTAGCGCTTAGTTGGGTCGACTTCTACTCTTACTTGGTATAGAGGTTGAGAGATTGACATGCATGAGTGTTATGGGTGTTGTGCTTGCTATTTATGGTTTAAAAATGACATGCAAGAAAAGATTAGAGGGGGGCTGAATGTATGGATGCTGAATGCGTGCATGCACACATGCAGATCATCTAGATGGTGCTTTGGCATGCTCATTTACCTTAAGATGCTGATCTGCTTTGTAGCCTAGCAAAACTACCTTCTATGGATCTTGTGCCGATTAGGTGGCTTGCCCTGTTGCCCTCCTCCTCCTTGCTCCTGGATGTTTGCTGCACTCCACCTAGCTCCTCTGCGCATGTCCCTCTTCCTTCAGCTCACCGTGACTCCTTTTGGTTTTTGGATGGTTGATTTGGGACGGATGGTGCTGTCCTTACCAAAGAAAGTAAATGAGGGAGGTTGTAACAGTGAGGTTGTAACAGCCCAATTTTGGAGCAAATTTAAAATTTGTCTGAATTCAAAAACTCGAGTTGACATGTGGGCCCCGCTATCTCTTTCCTTTCTCTCTTTCTCTCTTCCTCTCTCCCTTTCCCTCTCTGCCGTGTGGCCCAGCCGCCGCTCGATTCTGCTCTACTCAGCTCAGCTCTGACTCTGCCGCGCCGCGCGCGCCCGTCATGCTCGCACCACACCGCGCCGCCCTCTGCCATGCCAGGTCGCGCCGTTTCCTGCCGCGCTGCGCTGCACTTGCCTCATCGCCGCGCCGCTCCCTTGCCAGCTGTGCCGTCTGAGCCTTCGAGCTAGAGACCTCGCCCCGCGCCTATAAAATCGAGAGCTTCCCCCCGTCGGCACACTTTCCCCTTTTTTCCCCAAAATTTTCCCCGTGCCGGCGCCGTGGGATTCTTGTCGAATTCGTGAGCCATTGATCGGTTCCTCTCGCCCCGAGCACTCTCAACACCTCCCTAAGTTTCCCCCTCTCCCAATTTCAGGGGAGTTGCCCGAAGGAGCCGTGCCCGCGGAGCCCTGTTTCGGCTGCCGTCGAGCCCCTCGTCGCCAGCCGTCTCCGCTTCGCCCCGTGCTTGTCCGAGCACTTTGTGAGCTTCCCCGGTGTTCTCTCTCTCCCCTTAGAATTTCATGGCGTGTAGATCCTCGGCGAGGACGGGCAACTCCGGCGAGAATTCGGCTCTGCCGCTGCGTCCGGTCGTCTCCGGCCTCGGCGAGGGCGTCATTAGGACCGTAGGAGGTAGTAGATGTGAGAGCATGCATGCACATGGCCGAAGCAGGGCAGGGTCGCCGCCGCGCCGCTTGCCGCCGCCGCCGGCCACGTCGCATGTGCTGAGGAAGACGATGACGGAGAGCCGTCGGTTCTGCGCCAAGATTCGTGCAGATACGAGGTCGTTAAGTCGCTGACGTGCGGGCCCCAGCTGCCAGGAATACCCCCTCGCGCGCAGGTGTTAACGGTGACACGGAGTCTCTGCCATGTGGGCCCAGGGCCCACATGGCAGGTTAAGTGGACGCGCCCCTGGGCACGGCGCTAACCAAGTGAGTTGGCGCCCCGCGAAAATACGCTTTCGGCGTAGCCATCGTCGGCGGGAGCGAGTTCTCGCGCGCGTGGACAGTGGGCCGAAACTGTCGCTAGGCCGATTCGTTGGCTTGCTCGGCCTGAGCAGTTTTATTCATTTTCCACCAATTTAACCAATTAGTTAAATACCAAAATAGTTATTGAATTATTTAAAATAGCTAGAGACTCCCAAAAATTCTAGAAATATTTAGATAAATAGTTTAGACCATTACTGATTTTATAAAAATATGAAACAACCTCCTCTGTAATGGAATAATGACACTGTTTAGTTAACTGAGTAGGATTCCTATATACGAAAATAATTAAACTAGAATTAGGGTGATATTAGTTATTTTAAATAAAGAATATGATCCTGTGAAATCTTAAGATAATATAATGGGTAGATAAATGCAATAATAAAAATGGGACTTTATAAAAATGCCATGAAATCCAAGGTATTCTTTAGAACATTAAATGGATAAACACCAACTAATCATTAGTAAATTGCTTGTAACTTAAAAATAGGTGTTGACTTTAGAATATATATTTTAATAAAACATATAACTTAGAATTACACCCTATTTTTAGGAGCACCTAGAAAATGTCAACCCCGATAAACATAACTCTGTTCGTACACCATAGTTTGGCATGTCGTCATCGTATGTCGCTTCATAAACCCTAATCACCCAATTACGACCGTATCGTACGAAATCATATTTTGGAGTGTAGTTAGACTACTATATAATGCAATAATATTTATTTATACACCTAGACATGCATGGCATATCATGCGAAACTTAGCTTTGTTGCCCGATCTTATATAATGGCGTCGAAGGTAAAACCTAGGGCATGTGCATGCATCATGTTTTCTGCTTGCATCAGGAAGTAATTATTGGATTGTATGTGTGCTTAGACGTAGGCGATCCCGAAGGGAGGTTCGGTGACGCTGAGGAGGACCTTCCACCCGAGCAAGGCGAGTTAACACTTACTCTTTAGATGTTTACCTGTATTAGGGAAGGTTGGCGACTTTCCCTAGTTCGGATTAACATCGATATATTCATTGTCTATTACCCAGTTTTCAAAGATAAATTGCTTTAATATTTAAAATGCATGCTTACTTACCTGCCAAATTGTTATTCATGTAATACTTATACATGCCTATCCTTGGACTATGTGGCCACTATGACTGACTTGATTGTCATAAACCTTGTTAACCTAAGATTAGTTTTGGTAACAACTTTAACCCTGCCTAATGGGTAAAACCTGCTTAGACTTGCTTAGGATTAAACAAATCTTCTGATAATTAGCCATGGAACCGTGAACCGATATTCATCAGTCATTCATTCCTTCATTAAAAATGTCATGACATGAGACAGTTAGGGCTAGTAGATGCATGATGGGCTGTGTGTGTTTGTGGGAATGGATTTGTGGGGTGTCGGTCCGGTTCGGTCTGTTGGTCGGGATAGACCGGATGGGTTAATGTCTGGGATCAAAGAAGTGGAGGTTAGATGGTGGGAATGTTGCCCCGAGATGACATCCTGAGGGATGATTAAGGCACGAGGTGTCTTGTGCTGGGTTTATCCAGGGCTTACTCAGGAGGAGCGCGGAAGAACACGCTTAGTGGGGAGATCGCTGGCATCAGAGGGATGGTTCCAACACAACGCGTGGCCATCGCGCGGAGTACGGGTTTCGGATCGCCAGCCGTGAGCGCTCTGCGGAGGCCCTCTAGGACCATTCTCGATAGGGACCGGCAACATAAAGGCCACACTTCCCCAGGATGGCGCTCGGCTAGCGCGGGCTGGCAACCCCCTAGGCCGAGGTGGGCAGTCTATGGCAGTGTGGTCCACAACAGGATTGCCAAATTCTGGAAGGATGGTGGAATTAGGAAATGTTGGGGGCAACAACAAGTTTGGTGTGGTGCAGTACATAGTCGAGTGTATGTTGGTTGGGAGTTGGACTATTGTGGGTTGGTCAGAAAGGTTGGTTCGTCAGTTGGGCTTGGGAAGCATTATTAAGATGTTAAACCCTTGATTTACATATATAGTCAATTAATATCTGATGCTAGATAGGATAATTTTAAAATCATTTAAAATCTGGCTTTACGCAAATAAAATAACCCCTTTTCCCAAATAAAGCCTTATGTACACTAAGTGCATTAAGGGAAGTGTTAGCTAGCTAGTGTTTAGATGATGCTGACCTCGCCTACTTACATTTTTTTAGACGATGGGATTGAGGTGGATCCTTACGAGTGCCACGAAGATGACGAACATGACCATGGTGGGCCGGATGAGTTGTAGGGGATCCTCCAGTCGCTTGTCCGACACCCAGTCGATAAGATATTATTTTGGATACATATTTGGAATAGCTGCAAACTCTGAACAATGTTTTGTAATATATAACGCTGGTATTGTTCGCCTTACTAAATTTGCCTAAGGGTCTGCCTGTCAGCGTGAAAAGAGAGAGAGAGAGAGAGAGAGAGAGAGAGGGCCGTGAGGGGAGCTGAGCCCATTTAGAGTTTTTAATCCTTTTTATTTTCAGGAATTTCCTATTTTTGCGGGATCTTCTTCGAATTGTTTAGAGAGCTCCGTAACTTCAAATTGGATGATTCAAGAGCCTAAAAATCCTATTTAATCCCTAGAATTTTTTATATTTTTATTAACTATTTTCTCTATACTGAATTTGGTGTTCTTTGTTATTTCTTTCTTGCGCGTAGATTCTTGCTGCGACTGTTGCGAGGATTGCTGCCCGGGAGTTGCTATAGACTCGCAAGGATCTGAATTCTTCGAAGGAAAGCAATAGTTTGTATATTGCTATTCCATGTTTACAATTCCACTTTATGCCTTTATGTTTATAATTGCTACTCTTGCATACATATTAGACTAGTGTGTGAGTACCCGACCATGTTAGTCTTTCGCTATCATGTTGTAGTCTTGATTGATGAACCCCTCTATTGTTCCATAGCCTATCCTTTGTCTAGGTGATAGCGTTGCATTGTTACTTATAAAAATGAGATGGCGGAGCTGAGGCTTCGATGTGTTTTGGTTAAAATCTAATCAACTAAAATCAATGTGTGGTTGGTTAGAGGAGATCCGGTCGAGATGGTTTCTGAGTTGTGGTTGTGATATGAAGGTCTCATCTACTAAGGACTCAAGCTTGTGAACTACTAGACCAAACCCAACAGTACGACCACTTGTGCCTTCGGCCCTCTCTTAGTACCCTACGAAACCCACTAACCACTTCCTCGCGACTTGTATGGTCACAGTTCGATACTTTCGCACTAGGGTAAGGAACGCGACCTTACCTGAGGAGTGGGTTTGTCTGTGAGATCAAATGGCTTAAATGGGGAACGCCCCCCCCGGTGGCGTCTAGAAGTAGTAGGCGCCCTACCGCGGCAGGCATCAGTGGGGCCGAGGAAACAAAAAATGAGGGCAGGCGAAGTGGTGGACGTAGTAGGTTGGAACAGTCTTGTACCGTATCTCCTCCGGGATGAGACGGGGCTTGTGGGGAACGTGTGCACACTCTGCAGAGTTAAAACTATCATGATAGCCGTGTTCATGGTTATTGACGGGGCAAGAGATTTTCAAATGTAGTCCCACCATTTTCATAATTGAACTTGACTAGTGTAGGCTGGGATTGGCCCGGTGTAATGATGCACCTTCCTTTGATGTTCGTGATGATACTATAAATTCATGCATTCCACAAAACATAACTTTTTTGCTAAAACTCTATTAGTAAGTAGGACTCTGTGTAAAATAGTTGAATCCCCATCCTTGTCTTTGCATACATTTGTTAAGGATTGCTTGCTCGATAGTCGCGTACTCACTATACCTACCATAGATAATTTTATTATTCAGGTTTCAGGTTTGATCAGGACCAAGAGGGTTCGAACTCAGGTATTCAGGACTAGCCGCGGGTGTTCGGATCAATTGCTTGGATATCGTCGCTGAAGGTTGTTGTTGCTCTGATGTTATCTTTATTCGTTCTTAATATTTGGTAATACCTGTCTTACTGTAATAGCATATGAAGCTACCTTGTAATACTTCGTTATTTTGGATAATAATGGAATGCCAGCGATGATAGCCATTGAATTGTCCATCATGATGTACTAGTCTGGGCCTAAAATCAGATCATGGAGCTGGATTTCCTGTGGAGACGCAGGGGGTTGTGACACCTATGAACTTGGTGTGATAATGCAAAGATTGATCCTAGAGTTCTACAGTGTTTTCATCCAACCTTATTTGAATGTTAACAAAATGCTCATCTAGGCCAGTGACAATGTTGACCATCCTAGCATGAGAGGAGTTTGTCTTCTTTGTGAGATCATCTATTTTTTATATTTTCCTCCTGCATTCTCTTTAAATAGTCCTTTCTTAAGAATACTGCTCCTTAAGAGCTTATGATATGCTCTTGCATTCCTCTAATGCCATTAATGTCCTCATCACATGTTTGTTGAAAATTGTCAAACTTATCTTCAACAAATCTTGCAGCTACCATAAGTTCCCTCAACCTCTCAAGTTGATCGTCCTCAGATTGATGTATCTCTTTATTGGTGTTAACATACTCAAGCACAATGTCATGCAAATATGATATCTAATGAAAATAGTGTCAAACGTCAATGTGTTTGGTATGTGAGTGTTGAACTGAATTAGCGGCGATATTCGCATCACTCTCATTATCACAAAGAAGCAACACTTTATCAAATTTTTTACCATAGTAAAAAAATGTTTGCTTCATATAAATCAGTTGAGCAAAATTACTCCCCGCCACTATATGTATTCCGCCTCAGCGGTTGATAGCACCACGGAGTTTTGCCTTTTCAAAGACCAAGATACTAGAAACCTTCCTAGCAATCGGCATCCCTTGAAGTACTTTTTCATCAATTTTGCACCCCGCATAGTCTTAATCGGAGTACCCATTAAACTCAGAAGAAACACCTTTAGGATACCACAAACCAACACTAAGAGTAAATTTCAAGTATCTGAGAATTCTCTTAACAACAGTTAGATGAGATTCTTTCGGTGAAGCTTGAAAATAATGAGCACACATGCCAAAACTAAACATGATATCGGTTTACCTCCTTCGTCCACATCTAGATGCCCATTTGAAACCATTGGGGTCACGATAGGTTTGCAATCGATCATCTAGAATCATTTGATCAAATTATTCTCTTACTTTTCTTGAGATATGAATGTCCCATTTGGCATTTGCTTGATTTGAAATCCAAGAAAAATGTTTAATTCACCAATCATTGACATATCGAACGCCTTGGACATTACATCACCAAATTCCTTGCAACGAGACTGATTAGTGCTTCCAAATAGAATATCATCAACACAAATTTGGCTTAGAAAAATGTCACTCTCAATGTTCTTAGTAAAAAAGTGAGATCAACATTTCTGGTTTCAAACCCATTTTCAAAAAGGAAGTTTCTAACACGCTCATACCAGGCCCTCGATGCATGTTTGAGCCCATATAACACTTTATAGCTTTCAAGTTTATTGCTTTCATTTGAAAAGGTATTTGTGCTTGAGAGAAATTCCACGTGACCAACAGTCAAGATTTAAATCCCAACTGATTATTCGACAGGTTTTTTGAGCTAGCCCTTGAGCCTAAATCTCGCTAATCCATTTGGTGGGTTATTTAAAATCCGCCCGTTGCATTGGTTGATTTATGACCCACCAGAAGGAATGATGAGAGTCATATATTTATTTAATTTTAATAAAATAATTTTTTATTTTAAGAAAATATAAACTATTAAAAATTCCTAGTGAATACGTGGAGTGTTGGCGCGACCCAGCCTAAGTTTGGAAAACTGCCAGTTAATTGGGCTCCATGGGCGGCCCGCTAGCAAAACCACGGGATCAAACGGTTTGAAATTCATAAAAATTAAATATGAAATGTGTTAAGGCCCATGTGGAGGGTACCCTTAGGTGATGATGAATATATGTGACAAGTACAAATTTGAAGCGGTTTTGAAGTTGTCTTTTCGATGCATTGTTGGATTTCGCTGAGATTTTCTATGTCTCGGGCTGTCTGGTAGTGCTGAGTGTGTTTTGGCATGGTGTTTTCAGTTTTGAGCACGAAATTCTCTATTGATAATCGTATGATGGACTAACCTTATGGGAGAGGTAACGCGTATTGTTTTTCTATGTGATGCAGGTATCGGGTGGTATGTGGCTGACGCTTCACGGGGACAACTGGAGGCTGGTGTGTCCAAAGACGCGCAGGCGACCGGGTTCGATGATCTAGCGGTCACATGAGGTGGTGTACTCGAGAATCTTAGCCATGGCAAGGAGTCCGGGACAGCTGGAGGCTGGTGCGTCGGTTACTTGGTGGCGAAGTTGATCTGACCAGTGGGTCCAGGCGTGGGCTGTCAACCGAGGAATTTGCGAGGATATTTCCCGAAGGAATATGCGGATAATATTCCTCTACAGGAGTGTGTTGTTTAGTGTGTGAGTTGTACAGGCTGATATGGGGAGAATTATAGCCGTTTGACACACTTCCTAGCCGTTTATTAGAAGACAAATACAGTTTTGAAAAATATTGTCAAAATTACTTTTGCAACAGACAGATTTCAATGGTAACTAAATGCAACATAGAAAATACAGGTTACGCTGGACAGGCTTTTAGTAAAATTCCTTCATAGGATGGACTATCCAGCGCAAACAGCGTTTTCTCCTTGGGCTACCCTGACAAAAACAAGTTTGCAACATAATGTCCAGACTACCACTAGACAGTAGTTGCACAAGATTTTAATTGGTCTAGATGTTCACGTCGGACTGTCCGACGTGAACTGGAAAAACACTTGACTAGAAACAACATTTTGGATGTTTACGTCGAACTGTCCAGCGTGAACTTAGAATTTTCCGAAGAGGTGTCGGATTGAGAAGAAGGGTCAATAGATACTTGTCCAATTGAAACTTGGATTTCTCTGGTGGAACACCGAACAAAGAGAGAATGCAAAGGACTTGTCTAGCGTGAACTTAATTTCCTCTGAAGAGATTTTCAGGATTTAGGCTAAGTCTCAGGGATTAAATTTGCTCCAAGCTATTTTAATGAGTTTGAGAAACAAACGTTACATAAACAAGTTATAAGTTGAAACTCATCTTAATAGTACCACAAAGAATAAAAGAGAAAGAACCTAGCTACAGGCTTGATACGTCTGCCTAGTCTATAAACTAGCAATATATCCTTACTCTTGAACTTTGATCTTGATGTTGTACCACCAAGGATGAAACTTGCACAATGAGCCTAGATGCTCGAAAGTGAGTCAATTTAGATCTTCATAGGTCAATGAAAATTTAGATCTTCATAGATCACCAAAACCCCTTGTTAAAATATATCAGTGAAAATTGAGGGGTCTAGATGCACAATCTCCCCCTTTTTGATGATTGATGACACTAAAAGTTTCTGCAAAACAGAGTTACCTCCAAACAACAAATTATATGATTGAAAATGAGTATTAGTTAAAGGGGCTAAAGACAATATCAACTACAACTCCTCCTTAATCAAGCAACTTGAATTTAAGTAAGTGGCCAAATGCACAACCAATGTTTAAATATCCAAAAAACAAGAGATAAGCATTAAGATAGCTAAGGATCCTCTAATGTTCCACTTCATCTTCCTCTAATCTTCAACCTCATCTTCACCTCCATCTTCTAGGAAAATATCATGTGCACATGGGGCACTTATGCACATGTGCACATATTAAATCTCAGTTGTCCAACTCTCATCCGTGGAGGAGAGCTTTTCTTTTTGCAGGGATAAGGGGAGGTGGGAGGGGAGAATTGCAAAAAGCCAGTGGTCATTGGATGCAAGCTGGAGAGCTGAGATTTAATGTTTGCACATTGCACAGGTGTCCCACGTGCATAGGATATGTTCCTCCATCTCCTCTACCCCTTTGGCATCAAGCACCAATAAATTGGAAAAGAAATATCAATGGCATTTGGAAAATGTCCTCTTGAAGGTTTTGGTCAGGTTGGACATCTTGGACTTAGGCCGAGAAGAGGCACTGCACAAAGGAGAAAATTACTCAGTAGACTCTTCTTCTTGCCAATAGAAGGATGATTGTATAGCATGCTCATGCCAGCTGGGTTGAGGATCTTATTCAAGGGTAGTGATGAAAATCTTGAAGTTGCTGGATGTTGGAGCCAATCTCTTGCAATTCAGCATCAGCTACAACTTGTTTCCTTCTCACTTGCTGCTCATATTCATTTTGTCTCTTGTAAAGGCCTCGAATGCCTTCATCTTGATGCTTTAAAGCAGCAAGTATATCATTGTTCCAAAAGCCTTTAAATTCAGTGTGGAAGTGAGTTGCTTGATCCCAGAGTTCAGCAGTTGATCTTTTAGCCTACTTTGAACATGGCCAATGCACATCAAGATCAGTGGCCACACTGTCAAGCCCTGTGTGGGATGATTTCTTCTTGATAAGTCCATCCATTTTCTTTATGTTTTCTTCTTGCATTATCTTAAGATAGTCCATCCTTGAAAAAACAATACCTTGAGAATTTATAAGGTGTTCTTGCATTCCTCTAATGCCTTTGATATCTTCATCATATCTCCTTTAAAAATTATCAAAGTTTGACGAGAAGCCCTGAATATGAGTTCACAAGTTCTCAAATAGAGAAGAAAAATGCCCCAACCCTGAAGCTATTATTCTTGAGGCATTTGATCAATTGGCTGACTTGGAAATGCATGGTGTGATTGTGAGTACTCTAGAGGCACAAATTGCTCACGAGAAAAATGTGGAGATCCCATTGGTATTTCACCAGTTGGTTTAGAGCCTCTGGCCTGAAAAATCATGTACTTGATCTTCAGTGAACCTTGCAGCAGCAGCTAGCTCGCTTAACCTCTCAAGTTGATCACTTTCCGATTAAAGTATTTTGTCAGTTCATTGGGAGGCTCTTTCTTTAGCCCTTGATCTATCACGCAGACTTGTTCTTATCCCAAAAGTTGAGCTTGTATGGATAACTTGAGTATGCTCTCTCTCTTGAGGAACAAAAAGGATATGAGGACGTTGCTCAAGAGGGAAGAAGCAATTAGGTGCATTGAAAGGGCTTTCAAACTGACTAAGGTGATAGGAGCTAGAGTATTGAGTAGCAACATCTTGGTGTTATGACTCAGTATCACCTTCCTCTTCTTCACTTGAGGCATGCTAAAGACTTAGGGATATAATTAGGTGAACACCCCTATCGGCCTCGACAGCATCTCCAAGTGCCTCGCCAAGCTTGTATTTCTTTGCGAATACCTTTAATTCTCTATTGAATTCAGCTATGGATATCAATTCCCTTCCAAGCAACATCAGGGAAATAACTTGAGCAAATGGCAGTGGACTTAACATTTTCTTGTAGGTTGATTCTTCCATCTCTCCTATAATGAAATCCACTACATATATGGGCTGCATGCTTAAGATGAGATGGAAATGCCAAGCTAGCACAGGTGTCACTACCTCTCTATACCCTGTCTTAGGATATATGGTGTGCTTTATTATCATTAATAGAGCATTGGCCTCAGGGAATAAATACTTAAACTCAGATGGATCGAACCCTTCATCTTGAGGATTTTGATGTATGTGCCTTTATTGGTTTATGGGAGGCATCTCTCAAACTTGTTTCCATCTTTTCTCAGGAAACATGTGCTAACATATTATGAATGTGTGAAATTCATGCTCTTCCAACCGAAACACCTGTTGTAACAAGGTGATCTTAGCTTGTGAACTCTGCCCTTTGTTGACAGATAGAACCTTTGTTTTTGGACCTGTCAATGTTTGCTATCGGCAATATATTTAATGGGGTTAAGCGCTGGATCCAAACTCGATAGTAATAAAAGAAAAAGACCCTTGTCAAACTTAACAAGTCTAAATTTGAGATCCTCATTTTCAATCATTATTCCCTAGCACATAAAGCAATTTTACAGTTTTCACCATCACACATGCTAGGGGAATTAAACAAGCTAGAGGCAGTCCAACTAGAATCATGCAAATCATCACACAAGGTATAAGCATCTTCTCTAGTTGGCTTGTCACAGGTTAAGTTAACAACTTTATTAGTCAAATCACATTCAGTTAAGCAATCAATCATGACATTTTTATGTGATTTACTAGCAAGCAATTTGTCTCATTGAGCAACCATTTAGCATGTGACCTTTTCAAAGAACTATGCTCATGTTTTAGTACTTCACGGTTGACAGTGAGGGATTCATAATCATTACCCATGGAAAATAAAGCTTTCTTAAAACTTCTATTCTAGAATTTTCTTTCTTTAGGGCCGCATTAATCATTTCAATCGAATCATCAAAGGAAGGAGAAGTGTCATCTTTACCTTTTCGTCATCGAGGCTCGCCATGATGTAAAGTGAGATAGTGAGGTGGTGGAGTTGACTCACTCACTGCTAGTCTTGCAAGTCCATTGGATCTCATCATCGGATGACGAAGATTATTTATCACTTGAGCTCTCCTCATCAGTCACCCATTCACCAATGAACGCCTCCTTCTACCCATTCTTGGTGAGCCTTTGAAAGCTTGTCTTTTTGTACTATTTTTTCCATCTCCTTCTTATGATCATTGTTCTCATCATCTCTATTTGTGCTTCTTCTTCTTCTTCTTCTTCTTCTTCTTCTTCTTCTTCTTCTTCTTCTTATCACACTGAGATGCTATGAGACATCTTTGATTGCATTCATAGCACACGATGTTGTAGAAAGGATTTTTTTCTTGAGGAAGGGAAGAAATGCTTCTTCTTGGAGTCGCTAAGGCTGACTTTTTTCATGAGTTTACCGGCTCTTTTCATGAGCAAAGCGAGCTCCTTTGCATCTTCTCTAACATCGCTCCTCTCATCCTCATTAACGGATAAAGCTTTCTCCTTTGCCTTGAGGGCTAGATCCTTTTTCTTGGTTGGAACTTCACCTTCATCAAAATGCAGATCATGGGTACTTAGCCTTCTCAAAAGCTTCGTTGGAGTGACAATCTTGAGATTACCACTATTGGTGACCAAGTCCATATAACATCGAGGCAACACCCTTGTCATTTCGTGGCAAATTTCAACATTCTCCAGTTTAGCTCCCAATCCTTTGAGCTCATTGATGATTGGATTCAACCTAATGAACTTTTCATTTCCAGATTCATTAAGTAACATAGTGAAGGAGTTGAATTTCTTTCTAGCAATAGTAAGCTGCTCTTCCTTGACATCCGAGGTGCCCTCGTTAATTTCTTGCAGGGTCTTCCAAATCATATGGGCAGATATGAGGTTGTTCACACGCTCGAATATCTAAGAACTTAAGCAAGAGAAGATAGCATTAATGGCCTGAGCATCATATTCAGTGTTCTTAATCTCACCTGGTGTGGGAGCACCTTTTTTAACAATTCGATTAGGGATAGAATTTTCAGTGACTCTCTACACATGCATTACCCGATGGCTTGAAAATAGAACTTCATTCTAATTTTCCAATAGGGGTAGCTGTTTCTATCAAACAAAGGAGCTCTACCAACATTAAAAGCTTTACTCCCCTCAGCCATCCTTAGTGGTTAAGCTAGAAACAGGAAATCTAAGCTCTGATACCACTTGAAAGGATCTAGTTGACATAGAGGGGGATTGAATTGGAAACTTTTCTATTTTATGCAAGTTTTTAGCTTAATCTAATTAATGACCCAAGGTAGCTAGCAAGTCCTATTATAAGCAATTTGGATCAACAAAATACAGCTGAAATAAAACAACAAGAGCTGAAATTAAGTGTAGGAAGTAATAGAGAGGGACACAAGGATTTGTTTGACTGAGGTTCAGAGTCCTCCTCTTACTCCCCGTTGAAGCAAGCCCTTCACCAAGGACCTATTCCCGCTCGAGCCCACAACCTCTTTCCACTTTTGGTAGCTTTTCACCACTCCAGTAGATAAGCTCCAAACCTTCAAATAGCATCTTAAGGACTTCCACACACACCATGGCAAGCTTCTCAAGATCAACACCACCAAGCCATCTAGGATTGAAAATACATGCGTAATAAGCTTCAAGCCATCACTTTCTTGGATAGCTATCTCAAACAAACTTATAGCAGCATTGGAGCAACAAGTATTTGGCCTTTTTGTAGATAGGCAGTCTATCATTGAGAACAAGGCTGTAGAGTTGGCTAAATATGTGTGAATGATATTCAAGTGTCAATACTCTTCTAGAAAAAAGAGTTTCTATGCCCTTGAATAGGCTAAAAAGAAAATTATAGCAGCTTAAGACTTTTCCTACACGTCGATTAGAAGACAAAGTACCTTTTTAAAAAGTCCTATCAAAATTACTTTTGCAATAGACAAATTTCAATGATAACTAAATGCAACAGAGAAAATACAGTTTACGTCGGACAGACTTTCAGTGAAATTCCTTCACACGATGGATTGTGTGGCACAAACAGCGTTTTGTTTGCCCGCACTACCCTGACAATTACAAGTTTGCAACATACTGTCCGGAGTAAACTAGAAAAACATTGGACAGTTGCGCAAGATTTTAATTGGTCTGAATGTTCACGTCATACTGTTTGGCTATTTATTGAGTTTGAGAAACAATGTTACCCAAACGAGTAATAAGTTGAAACCCGCTTAATAGTAAAGCAAAGAATATAAGAAAGAGAATCTAGCTACAAGCTTAATATATCTCCCAAGCCTATAAACTAGCAAAAACGTTCCTACTCTTGATCTTTGTGCTTGATGTTGTACCACCAAGGATGAAATTCACACGATGAGTCTAGATGCTCTGAAGCGAGTCAATTTTGATCTTCATAGGCTATCATCACCAAACCCCTTGATACAATATGTCAATGAAAATTGAGGCGCCTAGATGCTACATATAACCATGGACACGACTATCATGATAATTTTAAAACTCTGCAGAGTATGTACATGTTCCCCACAAGTCTTGTCTCATCTCAAAGAGAGAAAGAATAAAATCATTCACTTGTTACGCCTAGCACTTTATGAATCATGAACCCTATATTTAGGTTTCACATCTTACCCGGTATACTTCGACCAGTATGACTATAGTGCACAATCTACATTCGATCATGCCAAGATAGCATATCAGGTAAGGTGAGTCCCGATCGAAGCCATTTGGGCCGGTGATAACTCATCACATCTCCTTCAACCTACGAGTACACAATTACATAGGTTTCATAAGCTAGTAAATTAGCGTCAGAAGGCACAAGTGGTTGTACTATTTAGTTTGGGACAATATCACAAGTGTAGAGTCCTTAGTTGAGGAGACTTCATGTGTTGACCAATTCTCGGTAAAAGATTACCCGGAATTAATCCCCTAAAATGTCAATTACACCATTCCAGAATCAAGTACAAATCCATGCTTTATTACATAACTATTATCAGAGAGTAAAATACAATACAACTAGTTTTAAATTACAAAATACTTCTACCTCTAAGTTTGTGATATAGGAAAATTTGACTTTTGAGATGTAATGATCCATATCTTCCAAGGATAAGATAGTTTTGAGATCTATAGCGAAAAGGAGTTCTGTTCATTTAAAATGAACTTTCATCTCTTACCATATTAAATCATCCATAATAGGGTTTTTAAGTTTGCCTCCAAGGATGTACTATCTTTCCTTCTTAGAGGCAATGTAACACCCCAAAATTGGCCCAATTTGAAATCCATTCAAGTTAGGATTTAAATTCAAATTTAAATCTATCGAAAATCACTGGAATTCAAAATTTTTTAAAGAAAATAGCTGGAAAGTCCAAAATTAAATGGAGATCTCGAGCTGGGCTCCGTTTGGGCTAAACTTGGGCCAAATCTCGGCCCATCTCTCTCCCATCTCTCTGTTCCACTCTCTCTGTCTCTCTCCCACCGCTTAGCTCTCTGCCTCTCTCTCTCTGTACGACGCCGGCGCCGCTCATCGCCTGCGCCCTGGCTCGCTGTCCCTTGCATGAGAACGAGCAGTGCTGGAGTAAGCCCTAGCCGACACGTAGACGCCACCGCTTAAGCCCCCGTGAGCTGGCACCGCTCGGCCTCGACGCCACTGTGCCCGCCGCTACAAATGCCTCGCCGCCGCCCCATTTCTCTTCTTTCTTCGGCTTGCTCTGCTACTGGCCGTCTCCACCTGCTCTCCTCCGTTCACGACACCGCTCTGTGCTCGCTGTCCAACGCTCGCCTCGCCGGAGCCACCGTCTTGGCTGAAGTCTCTCGCCGGAGTTGAGCCGAGCCGAAGTCTCTCCGTCGAATTCTTCCTATTCGGTAAGAATAAATCCGATTCCTAGCGCTGGTAGTATCTCTTCCATCTCACGCATATTCCCCCTCTATCTATTTTGCAAAAACGTGGCCGGAGTTCGCCGTCGTCGTTGCTCTGTCCGTGCCGTCTCGGGGTCGCACGTCACCACGCCGGCTCGAGCCTGTTCTGCCATCGCGAACCTCTCGGTGAGCATCCTTACGACTCCCTGATGCTCTCCCGACATCCAATTTGGTCGTATCCTTATCGTAGAGCCGCCGCCGTGCATCTCGTGTAGCGCCGCCGCTGTAGCTCGTCGCGCCGCCATGTCCGACCGCTGCCGACCGTGTATATAGTACCATTAGAACCGCGCCGTCGAGACGATTCCGTAGAGCCCAAGAACACCCAAAACGGTGGACCGTAGCTCCCGCAGTCGCCATTTCTTCCCTGCCTTCAATCCACTGGACGGAGGTTGAAGACGTTGACGTCAGCATGACGTCTGCATTATGAAAAAAATTTCAGATAATTACCGATTTTTGATTTATGCTTTCTATTTATTAAAAATAGAAAGAGACCTCCAAAAATTATGAAAAAAATTATGTCAAATACTAGATGCTGTATAAAGCCCATTAAAAATATAACTTTGTAAATTTAACTAATAAGTTTTTATATAAAATTAATAGCATAATTACTTTAGTATTTAATAATTAAAATAATAAATCATCTTCAAAATTCATAAAATTATTACATAAAATATTATATTTAGTCTACATCATAGGCAAAATATAATCTTGCCACCAACTAATAGGATTTTCTATAAACAAATTAAAGTAGGTATTTGAAGGCCTTATTTATTAATTTAAAATGCAAATTAAGAGTATTTTAGAAAATATGCAATATGTCCTTTTAAAACACCAGGTAGAATATCGTCGCCGTGGTTGTATTGACCGGAGCCGTACGCTAGCAAAGTTGTCATGCAATGCCGAGCCGTTTTGCCGTCGTCGCGTCTGATTGCCTTTGGTCATGCCATTAACATCACTAGACGCCCGCGATCTCCCTAAGTATCTAGGTATCACCTACACCCAATGACCTAGCCTCTAGCGCTGGTGAGCCTCGGTTCTCTTTTCGGGTTCGTGCGCCGGCGAGAGGTTGATGGTGATGACATCATCATGACGTCATCGGCTCCAGCGCTGTGTAGACAAGGATCACTGACCGCTGGGACCCACTTGCCAACCTATCTCCCTCTGTGTTCAGTTTGCCTTCGTTTGGTACTGAGTCGCTATCCAGTGAGCCCTTGGTCACACACATTGGGTTAAGTCAAGGCGCACTTCTCTTAGGCGTCTTCAGTGTGATCACCTAAAGCGCTTGCGCCGCGGTTGGGCCGCTTGGCCAAACTGCCCGTTTCGGCCTGCTGCACTGCGCTGGTTTAAGCCGCTCGATCTCCTCGTGCCTCGCACAATGATGGGCTTGGTCCGTTGTTGTTCTAGCCATTTTTCAGAAAATCCTAGTTACACTCCACACCCTAGGAAGATTATGAAATTAGGATTTGGTCCATAGAAGAGGCTCTCAATATATTAAAGAAGAGCTAAATACAAACATTTATCACCATTCCCAGTTAAAAATCACCTACGGGTATTTTGGTAATTTTACTCTTAGCTGCCCAGACCTCGAGCTTAGCATTTTCGTCTACGATCGACGTCCAGCCTTGCGTATACATTAGCATGTCGTTTAGAATATCTGCTTACTCAGTATTTCTGCTCTTAATAGAGGACCCAGTTCTAGAGGAAGGATATCCGGAGGATAGTCATATTCAGTCATCTGATCCTCAAGGCGAGTTAACACTATAGCTCATATCTTTACCCAGTTTTTCAAAGATATATTGTTTTAAATATATAAAGTGCATGCTTGCTATGATTTGATAATACCTGTTCGTTAATCATGATAATATCATGCCCTGTCCTAGATAAATATGTGCTTGATTACATGATTCCTTGTAATGTTCGATTGGTTGTTCACATAAAATATAAAATATTTAGACTTTCCAGTCTTGGGTAAAATTTGCTTAGAAATGCTTAGGTCCACTGATTTAATCGGGTATCCAATCCCGCACTGGTAAGCCAAAACTTACCGGTGAACATGATACATACCTTGATCATGATGGGCTTTGTGTTGCATGATTGAATTGCTGTTGTGGGGTTTATTGTCTGGGTATGTGGAAACGAGAAATGGGGATGGGAATGAAGGAAGAGAATGGTGTTGGGCAGGGTGGACCCAGAGATATTATCTGTGTGATAAATACCTATGTAAGAGGTAATGATAATGAGAAGGTGGAATCCAGATGGAGTTTGGGCTCGTCTGGGAGGGTGTTCATGTGTTGGACACAGCGGAGTGCCGCCGACCATACCTATTGTGTAAGCTTATGGTCCCTCACACCACAACGCGTGGCCATCGCACGGGGCGCGGGATTGGTGGATTGTGTATCCAAATATAGGCTTGTGTAGCCTGGGCTTGTGTAGCCCGTAATCTGAAAGGCTTGTGTAGCCTGGGCTTGTGTAGCCCATAACCAATCCTGAGGTGAAGGTGTTTCATGCCGTTTCTTGTGTAGAGATCTGACCCTGTCTACCGGGGTGAACTGGGGGGAACTAATGCCATCCGTTGAACGGCAATCAGCGAGGTGGGTTGAGTTCTCGGTTCGCTTGGAACTCGGGAAAGATAGTGGTCCGCAACGGGGATTGCCGACCCGGAAAGATGGTGGGAGAAAGAAGATGGGACGCGTGCCTGTGTGGCAAAAGAATGTTGCCTGTGTGGCAAGGGGATGCCTGTGTGGCAAGGGTTATGATTTGGTAAACATTGATATGCTCTTTCCTCGACATCTTTTTGGAGATGTCCTTTTAAAAATGGCTAGGTATAGGCTTTTATATATGTTACTTCAAAAATTGGCATTTCTGCAAATAAAATAACCATGAACTCCACTATAAAGCCTTAACACTATTATGCATTAAGGACGGTGTTAACTTGCAAGTACGGTTTGATTGCGCACTTACCCTCGCACCCACTCACTCTTTTAGATTTTGGAGACCCTGAAGATGGAGAATACGCGTTCCACGAGGATGGAGATGTAGTGTTCGATGCCGGTCAGATATAGGCTCTCCTGCAGTCCGGAGGTCACATACATAGACTAGGATCTTCACCTAAAAGCATGGCGTAGCTTCCGCCTGAATAACATCTTTGTTGTAATATAAAAGTCTTCTAGACTTCTCGTTGTATTTGGTACCAGCACCTGGATACCATGTTCATCTTGTAATATATAATTCGATTCAATATTGTATGTGATGATCTAGCTATATGATGTGTGGCACTAGTGTACTGATCCAGGGACTAGTGCTGTTCCACAGGACGGGTTTCAAAGGTAAGCAGATTTGGGCCCCGTCAGGCAACATCCACTATGATCCAAGAAATGCCTTTGAATTAGAGGCGACATGCAAACTTGAGTAAATCTTTAAGCATAAATTCATTAAATAGTTGTATATAACTAGTGGTTCCAGTAGGTCCCAACAGGCAATATTAGCTAACTATTGCATGAAGAGATTTTAACCCTTAGTGTCGAAGCACGTATTCCACCTTAGAGACAATGTTGCCTAAGAGGCAACATCAAAACCATATGTTGACCTTGAGTCTTCCTCCTTCGATGGAACATGCATGGAACATGTCCATCACTATTGAATAAGAGGAATGCTAGTGAATGTTATTCCTTTCACGAGCTCACAAGTTTCCATCCCCCACTGTCACTGCTAGGTTGTGTTTAGCGTTTAGAAAGGGTTCATCTATGCCTCGATGTTAGAGGGAGGCTAAGGCATCAACCTGGTGGTGGAAGGGGTGATGAGGCTGCGAGGTGACAATAGTGCTGCCAGAGTCATAGGAATGAAGGAGGGCGACGAGCACAGCTAAGAGATCGATGCCGAAGCTAGAGTTAGGATGGTGGGGTCGACATGTTTTTGGGAGGAGCGATAAGGCGTCGAAAATTACATCAATTATTGTCAAAGGAGGCTGGGGAAGGGGGTGGAGGCACATGGCTGGAGTTCATTGGAGAGAGAAGGAAAATGGAGAGTTGGAGAGTATGTTGCGGTGAGGAGAAAGGATGGAGTCAAATTGGGCTGGAAAGGAAGATGGAATCAGTGTTATTCGATCGGATAGCCTTAGCTGGTTGCCCCTATCAAATAACGCAAGCTTTGTGGCACTTCCAAACAGGGTAGGACCCATCACTAGGTTTGAGTGCCGCGCTATCGAGGGTTCGATCTTGGCCATAGCCTCTATATATACACTGTAGCGTTAACAAAAAGAAACATAAGGCAATAATATCTATGTATCGATGTACTCGGTTGGTCAAGCCCTAGTGTTGTATGTCTTGAGGTGTTCAGATTGAATATCGATAAACAGTGGCACTTCCAAACAAGGGAGGACCCATCACTGGGTTTGAGTGCCGCACTATCTAGGGTTTGATCTTGGCAGTAGCCTCTATATATACACTGCAGCGTTAACAAAAAGAAATATAAGGCAATAATATGTATGTATCGATGTACTCGGTTGGTCAAGCCCTAGTGTTGTATGTCTTGAGGTGTTCAGATTGAATATCGATAAACAATGATTTTTCATTCCCTTTTTCTCATATTGAACCCAATCATGACATTGTTCCTTCCATTTTTAAGATTAAATCCCAATCACATCTAGGACACAACATTGTTTCTTTTTTTTTTTCTAGTTCATTTCCTTTTGTGTTTTTTTTTTCATTCTGTTCTAAATAGAAAAGATGCCCATTTAGAAAAGAACGACTAATGTCTAATCAAATCCTTGAAACTACAACGAACAAAGATATTCTTCAGAAACGGATTAAAATTGTTAGGTTTTGTGTCCAACATGTGCACAAATAGGTTACATGAACTCTGTGTTGTAATAGGCATGGTAGGTTTAGAGTTGGAATCGGACTAGCAATGTGATACACACACAGATTTTGATTTGCCTAAAAAATATGTTGAAAAGTATAGGATATGATCGATCAATAGGTGTATAACTAAGGGGAACAACAGTTATAGCACATAGATGATACAACGTGGGTGATGGGTTGCACCGCATATCTGTTGACTATTGTAGAGGCCTTATGTTTTCCATTTGATTCAGAATGTTTGTTCAAGTGGTGGTAGACGTAGGGTACCCCAGACTTATTTTACTCGTGCCTCCGCCACTGCTTCCAAATACAAAGACCCCAGGTTGCTGCACGACGTCTTAAATTAATTAAACGCAAGTGCATGTGGCTAATTAAGGTTACTGCTGCACGGCACGTCGTCTTCCTCGTACCTCTGTTTCGAGATGTGTCACCGTATCTCTCGATAGGTCCGTCCAACTGCACGACCTGTAGCTAATACTAATTTATTTCTCTCTGCGAGAGTAATTAATTAATTAACGCGCGAGAGAGATCCAAGAATCCGATGCCGACACAAGGATGGCAGGTTCGCTTGCAAGGCAAACAAAATGAGACAATTACAGCGGAGCTGGCGAGGAATATCCATGGGGATATCCGCTCCAAGATCCTGCCTTTCCTAGCTCAGCAGCTAGACGTGTTGCCATGGCTACTGGGGGCGGCAACGCCGGCGGCCACCACCTGCGCGGCCAGCGTTGCCGCCTTCTCCTGGGCGCACTAGCTTGCCTGCCGCTCCTGCTCGCTGATGGCGGCGGCGGCCGCATTCCGACGACGCTGGACGGGCCGTTCAAGCCGGCCACCCGCGCGTTCGACCCCTCGCTCCGGCGGGGCAGCGAGGACGTGCCGCTCACCGACCCCCGCCTCGCCCCCCGCGCGCGCCCGCCGTCGCCGGAGCAGATCGCGCTCGCCGCCTCCACCGACCCCACCTCCCTCTGGGTCTCCTGGGTCACCGGCGCCGCGCAGGTCGGCTCCCACCTCACCCCGCTCGACCCGGCCGCCATCCGCAGCGAGGTCTGGTACGGCGAGCGCCCCTCCGCCGCCGGCGAGCACCGCCACGTGGCGACGGGCACGGCGGAGGTGTACAGCCAGCTGTACCCCTACCCGGGCCTCCTCAACTACACCTCCGGCGTCATCCACCACGTCAGGCTCGCCGGCCTAAGGCCGTCCACCCGCTACTACTACCGCTGCGGCGACAGCTCCCGCAGGGGCGGCCTCAGCGGGGAGCGCTCCTTCGAGACACTGCCCGCGCCGGCACCAGGCGCGTACCCTCGCCGCGTCGCGCTTGTCGGCGACCTCGGCCTCACCGGCAACTCCACCTCCACCGTCGACCACCTCGCCCGGAACGACCCCTCCCTCATCGTCGTGGTCGGCGACATGGTCTACGCCAACCAGTACCGCACCACCGGCGGCAAGGGTGTCCCCTGCTTCTCCTGCTCCTTCCCCGACGCCCCACTCCGCGAGTCCTACCAGCCGCGCTGGGACGGCTGGGGAAGGTGTGTATCAGTCTGCTTACTACTTAAGTATACTTCTCCATCCATGATTTGCTAATTGCTATTGTTAAATTCTTGAATTGCCATTACCAGATTCGACAGGTTTCCTCCCTCCATGAATTGCCATTGTTAACTTCTTATGTTGCCTCTGTCGAATTCGATCGATAGGTTTCCATTTCCTGATTCCTTGCTCTGTATAAGTGTTCTTCATCCTGTTTCTTGTGATTGCATTGGGAATGCATTTGTGGGCTTAGATTCATGGAGCCGCTCGTGTCGAAGATCCCGATGATGGTGATCGAAGGGAACCACGAGATCGAGCCGCAGGGGCAGGGGGGCACGGTGACCTTCGCCTCCTACCAGGCACGCTTCGCTGTTCCGGCAAAGGAGTCCGGCTCCAACACCAAGTTCTACTACTCCTTCAACGCCGGCGGCATCCATTTCGTCATGCTCGGCGCCTACGTCGACTACAACCGAACGGGTAGGCCATTTACAACCATTTCATCCTGACAAATGGTCTACTCGATTAATCCATAGTAACCATCTATACCTTCACACACACATCAAATGCCAACAATGTGAAGATGTAAAACTAAAGGGCCCCCATTTTGTCATCGATCCGTCTACAAAAACTTATGAGAGGTGTATTTTCCTCTCCTGTACGAAGTTTTCCGTCTTATCTTTAACGCTTTGGTTGTGTTTCTAGGTTGTTGCAGAGCTCCCATCTGTCTCTCTTGGCCTTTTGCGAAAAAAAAAATCGAAAAGATTCAAACTGAAAACAATCAGGTTCTCTCCTCTTTCCCCCGAGTCGGCTGCCACCCACCATAGTCGTACCAAGCCCGTGTCGAGGCTGCGTCACCATGGTCATGCACGGAAGGGACAATGTTCATCGTCATCGGCTGCAGGTCAAAACTGGCTCAGGGGAAGGAGGAGAGAGCGAAGAAGAGCTCAAATGTTTTGTGTTTGAATCTCGAGGGTCCAAAAGACCAAGAGAGGAGGTGAGAGCTCCATATGAATCTCGGAGCACGATCAATGGTTAGAGGTAACTCAGAAAACTCTAGGGGAGCGGAAACGGAACTTGGAGAACTTATTTTCACAGTGATAGCATTCCGTACGTGCATTGTCCATATATAGGAGCTCAGTACTCATGGTTACAAAACGATCTGCGGAGAGTTGATCGAAGAGTCACACCCTGGGTGGTTGCTGCGTGGCACTCGCCTTGGTACAACAGCTACTCCTCGCACTACCAGGAGTTCGAATGCATGAGGCAGGAAATGGAAGAACTCCTGTACAAGCATGGTGTCGACATCGTCTTCGCTGGACACGTAAGCATACGCCTTTGTGTTGAATGTTTGTGTTTGTACATAGTTTGAAATCTCGATCTGTTATGTTTGGCTTCATGTAGTAATTGCTTTTTCAGTAAAATCACTACCGCTGTCCGCTGCCATGTTTTCCAATACCTCCGATGTAGACTGTTCTGACCCATCGATATGGTTTGATCTAAGGGTTAGATAGAAAGTGGTCAATCCATTCAATCTTTGTTAATACGTACATAGTAAAGTCATTAATTTGTTTGATCTATGTGCATTAGTACATGCATGGAAAGACATTAATTATCTCAATGTATTTCGTTTTGCTGAAGCTACACTAAAGTTTTTTAAAAGACACAGACAAAATATTTGATCGGATCGAAATCAATGTAAATAAAATTCTACTTTGTAAGCATGAATTAATATAAAAACATTAAAAATAGGAAATAAAACAGATTGAATCGTAAAATATTTTGGTGAAAGTTATTTTAAAAAGTTTGACCAATAACACTTTGTAAGCATGAGTTAAACATGAACTTTCGTATTCCATGCACAACCTCCATACTTGCCATGAGCTGTTATTTAAAAGTCATGACAAGGTGATTTGAAAACCATCGTAGGATATTTGAAAAGTGACCTATTGTGTGTAGTTACTTGTATCTCCATGATGCATCCAACGGTGGAGATAAAATCTATATATTTTAGAGCATTTTCAACATCCCCTCTTAAACACTATTCATGTCTCAGTATATAGTGTTTCACAGGGAGGTATAAAGATAAGTTACCATACCATAAAACAACTCCCTCTGGCGTGAATAGTTGGAATCCACCAATATGCCATAGCCTGTAGCCTATATTTCCAAAAAAAATAAAATGATATAGAAGATACACATGCTCCTTGTTTTGATATGATTCTATATCCGTTCATTTCTTCCTTTCTAATTTAATTGGTAAAGGTACACGCATACGAAAGGATGAACCGTGTGTTCAACTACTCATTGGACCCCTGCGGCCCGGTCTACATTACCATCGGCGATGGCGGGAACATCGAAGAAGTCGACGTTGATCATGCGGATGACCCTGGGAAGTGCCCCTCGCAAGGTGACAACCGCCCTGAATTCGGTGGTGTGTGCCATCTGAACTTCTCCTCTGGCCCTGCCAAGGGGAAGTTTTGCTGGGAGCAGCAGCCGGAATGGAGCGCGTTTAGGGAGAGCAGCTTCGGCCATGGGATTTTGGAGGCAAGCTACTTCACTCATTTCTTCTCCGCTCTGTGTTTATAGGATCACATAAGATACAGCTTCGGTCGTGTTACACTACTGCAAAAACTGCTAATGTATTGCATTATTCATTCTTGATTATCAATTGATTTGGGGAATGTATTCTCATGTAGTCATGTGTTCCTTCTTGCTGATAGCTCTCACATGTCAAACAGGTAGTGAATTCAACATATGCCCTGTGGACATGGCACCGTAATCAGGACACATTTGGAGAGGACAGTGTTGGGGATCAAATCTATATAGTACGGCAGCCCGACAAGTGCTTATTGCAGCCTTCAAGCGTGACCTCGCGCGATTGGTGATTTAATCTGATGATACCATCAGTTAGCTATTTGTGCTGTTAAGTCGTTTTTTCTGTTTGTGTTTACATAACTCAGTCCTTCTTCTGCTCTTTTGTATTTGTACTGGACGTGGAGGCAGTCCTGCAGGATGCAACTCGCCTTTCAGTAGAAGCAGCTCACGTGGCAAGCTCCTTTGGAATATCTTTGCAATCACCTGTCTGGTTTTCATCCGTACAGTGTTGAAGGATCATACGTTGTGCTGATTAAAGAGCGTTAATTGGGCAAGGATAGGAACCAGAGAGGCAGCAGGAAAGTTGTAATAAACTGGATTTTGTGGTGCCAAGCAGGCAGATTATGGTGCTAAGGAAAATTCTCTCCAGTGGTGCATGGACATCCATGTGCACACTTTCTCCCTTGGCTCATACCCAGGGATTTATTTTTCGACGGCTATATTGTTTCAATCCCTAGCGAAATGGCCGAATTTCGTGAAATCCAGATATTTCGGTTAAAATTTTGGACAAACGCACGCCAAATACAAACTGATGTTTGAGCAAAATTTGAATGAAATCTGGACGAAATTGAAACCAAATTTCAGGCCAAATTTCTAACGGAACTTTCACTACAAGAATCCGAACCATTAACGTCGGTCAGAAACGTTTACATCGGCTCGAACGAAGCCGACATTAATAACAAGGTTATTTACGTCGGCTGGACCATGCCGACGTAAATAAATTTATTTTTTACGTCGGCCTGGCCGACGTAAAAACAGCAGATCCGGGCTTAGCGGCAGAAGGTGGCGTGGAAGCCTGAGAGGCTGTTAGGTTGGCGACCACGCCACGCTAATCCATCCATCAGCGCGCCATGGAATTTCGGCGGCCGTTTGGATGCCCGACAAGCCAGGGCGCGGGCGCGCGGACGACAGCGAGCCGAGCTACAGTCAACGCGTACGCGAGATATGGCGAGGGCGCTCGTTTTCGGCGCCATCTCTCGCCATCGCTCGCGATGGCGCGCCCTGAATTGGAGTGGCGCTGAGGGCTCCCATCCAAACAGCCCCTTATTTAAGTTGGCCTGGCCGACGTAAATACATTTATTTACGTCGGTTTAACCAAGCCAACGTAAATGAAGCATTTATTTACGTCGGCTTTGCCTCGGCCGATGTAAACACTTCTTTAGGACCCACAAGTAAGTTTACCCTAGCGTGCAGCTCCTCCTCACCACCCATTGCCCGCGCC
>SPJY01034554.1:0-79435 GCA_005191435.1 Raddia distichophylla | reverse complement strand
CGCCGCGGTGGCGCCACGGCGCTGCCTACGCCGACGCCGCCTCCCCCAGCCGCGCGGACGCGACCTCCGCCTTCCTAGCCGCGCAGACGCCGCCTCCCTCTTCCTAGCCACTGTCGACGTCGCCTCCCCCAGCCGCGCCGACGCCGCCTCCACCTTCCTAGCCGCGCCGACGCCGCCTCCCCCTTCCTAGCCACTGTCGACGTCGCCTCCCCCAGCCGCGCCGACGCCGCCTCCACCTTCCTAGCCGCGCCGACGCCGCCTCCCCCTTCCTAGCCACTGTCGACGTCGCCTCCCCCAACCGCGACGACGCCGCCTCCACCTTCCTAGCCGCGCCGACGCCGCCTCCCCCTTCCTAGCCGCAGCGTCGACGCCGTCTACACGACGGGGATCCGGCAGTCGCATGACCCATTTGCTTTACTTGGCAAGCAGAGAAGCGAGGTACATCAGTATACTTCTACTTGTTATATTGTTGGTTACTCCACTATTATTTACTTTGATACTCCGTATTATAATAAGTGGTAATTATCCCATGGTACATATGTTTATTTCAATTCAATAGTGTTGATAATGTTACTGTCTTATTGATTATACGGTACATGGCACAAATAGATGTATGCTTAAATACAATGGCATACACAGTTTCATCCCTTGTAGTAAAGAGTACATCAACTAGATTATTGTCTTGCCCACAAATACAAGTTACTTATTACAGTGTCAGTATTTAATTGACAGATAGGAAAGAATGACAAGAATGGCATCAACCGTTAAGCTATGTCTGAATGGCAAGAATTCATGATGGCACAATTATATTTTACTCCCTCCGTTTTTTTTATTTGACGCCTTTGACTTTTTGGTACGTCTTTGACCATTCGTCTTATTCAAAAATTTTGTGCAAATATGTAAAAAATAAGACATATTTAAAGTACCTATATTGATAAAACAAATCACAAGAAAATAAACGATATTTACAAAAATAATTTGAATAAGACGAATGGTCAAAGACGTGTCAAAAAGTCAAAGGTGTCAAACAAAAAAACGGAGGTAGTATTTGATTGTTAAGCTTTGTTTTCCTGTTGCCTCTAGCCTCTGCCTGTCCCGTATATTATTGTGTTAGGGACATATATGTTTTATCGTTTTGTTGTCATGATTTACATATGTTTTAATATAACACTTTTTTAAACAAAAGTCAACCCAACTTATACGTCACCCGTTTGGGAGCGACATTGATCACATTGAATTGTGATATTTGTCGCTCCCGAATTGTCCACGCTATTGGATAGCCTGTAGATGAACGGGTTAGCAGGGTTTGTCGTGGCATGTGGTGCGATCTGAACGGAATTTCGGCTGTGTAACCCCGTTGTTCTCCAATGCACAAGTATCATGCGTGCATTCAGAGAACAGCGGGGTTACGCTACCAAAATTTCGTTCAAATTACACCATATGTCACAAGAAATCATGCTAACCCGTCCATTCCTAGGTGGATTTATGACTTATCTTTGCCTGGATCTCCTGTTAGGATCATTAACTTATTTTTCATATATTGTTGTATTTACTATTAATAAAGATGACTGAAGACCGTAGATAGATATACGACGGTTGGGATAATGGTATGAAGCACACTCAAGAATGAAAAGTTAACACACAAAATTTTCTGAATAAAGTTTTCTCCCCAGATCCTCCTAGCGGGATAGCGAAGTGTCTATGTGTTAAATGTCATTTTTTTGCCCACTGACAAAATCCGTTATGGCCAGCCACCTATGCAAATTGGGCTTCATGTCGAATTACCTCACATGGTATGAACATGGTGAGTCACGGGCGGTAGATGTCTCTGATGACGATAATAATACTTCACATGAGGGAAGGACAGGATGAATGAGATGGTTTAGAACTTGGGTTGGCAATTTTAGAATGCTCTGGAGGATGAATCTATGTGTCATGAGGATGCACCGATCATAGCAGCCGAGAAATTATTTAGGCTCTTAGATGCTTTAGATAAGCCTTCACATGAGGGAACTAATGTGTCAGTCCTTTCATTTCTGACACAACTTATGAATATAAAATCAAAGTATGGCTTCTCTCAAGGATGTTACAACGATTTGGTCAAATTGATTTGTGATGTCCTCCTAAAAAAACCACAAGTTGCCAAAAGGTATGTACTACTCGAAGAAGATTTTGACTGGTTTAGGGATGCCTTATGAGAAGATAGATGCGTGTTTTAACAATTGTATGTTATTTTGGAAGAATGATGCTGCGAAGAAAAACTGTTTAGTTTATGGGTAGTTTAGATTTGTACAAAAAATTGATGTAAGAGGGTAATGCAGTGAAAAGTGATACACCAATTAAGGTTCGACATTTCTTTCCTCTAACACCGAGGCTACGATAATTGTATCTATGTGAGGAGACTGCCCAACACATGAAGTGACATAAGGATGGAGTACGGTTTAACGAAAGTTTCATGTGTCATCCATCCGATGGCGAGGCATGGAAAACATTGGACCGGCATGATGAAGATTTTGCCAAAGACCGATGAAATGTTCGGATCGAGTTAACGACTGACGGGTTCTCTCCTTTCAACATGAATATTGCGTCATACTCATGTTGGCCTGTGTTCTCAATTTCATACAATCTTCCACCTTCGATGTGCATGAAAAATGAGTATGTGTTCTTATCCCTTGTTATACCGGAGCCAGAGCATCCTGGAAAGCAATTAAAAATCTTTATGCAACCTTTCATCGATGAGCTTGTGCAGTTATGAACAGGGGTCCCAACTTATGATAAGGTAGAAAATAAAACTTCAACATGTGTGTTGCCTATCTCTGGTCCATTCATGATTTTTCTGCAGATGACATGTTTTCGAGATGGAGCACGCATGGCAGAATGTTTTGTCCAATATGCATGAACGACATTGATGCATTCCATTTGAAACATGGTCGCAAGTTTTGTTTCTTCAATTTTCACCGTCGCTTCTTATCTCCTTCTCATGAATTTAGAAGACAAAGAAACGTATTTCATAAAGAAACGGTAATCACAAAGGACCAGCCCAAACGTTTGGAAAGATCTAAGATTGTAAACTGGCATCGTCAGCTAATTCCAACGGAAGATGGTTTTGAAGCGTTTAAAAAGTCACACAACTGGACTCACATATCTGGTATCTGGTATTTTCCCTATGCAACGTCTCTAATCCTACCACACAATGTTAATGTTATGCACCAAGAACGTAATGTTGCAGAAAGCATTATCAGCTTGTGTTTTGATTTTAATGACAAGACCAAAGATAATGTGGTGATTCGAAGAGACATGGTTGATATTTGCAGTCGACCCTCCCTTTAGGTGAGAGAGGACCCAACTAGGAAACAAGGCAAGCCACGCGCCCCTTACTGTTAAGGGCTCTGAAAAAAGGAGGTCCTAATATGGATGAAAAATATCAAGTTTCTATATGATTACGCGGCAAATCTAAAACGTGCGGTAAGCATCGAGTCAGGTAAACTGAATGGCCTGAAAAGTCATGATTATTATGTAATAATAGAAAGATTAGTCCCTATAATGTTCCGCGGGTACTTCCCTAATAACGTGTGGACAATTTTGGCTGAGTTTAGTTACTTCTACCGGCAGCTTTGTTCGAAGAAAATTAAGAAAACAATGATGCAAAAGTTGAAGAAAGCAATACATGTGCTAATATGCAAGATGGAGAAGATATTTCCACCAGGATTCATGAATGCAATGCAACATTTGTCGGTGCATCTATCATACGAAGAAGAGATTGGTTGTCCTGTACAATACCGATGGATGTACCCAATAGAACGGAACTTAAAAAAATTCGGTCTATCGTGGGTAACAAAGCTCGAGTGGAAGGTTACATCACAGAGGCGTTCTTTCTCAAAGAGATTTTGTACTTCTCAACTACATATCTACCAGATGAGCACAATATCTATACCCATATGCCGAGATACCAAACATTGGATTCCACGCATGGCTTCGATCTTGATGTATTCCGAGGACATGGACACACCGTCGGTGCCAGTTCAATTCAAGAGTTGTCCCGCGAAGAGTGGAACGAAGCACTGCTCTATTTTTACACCAACATGCTAGAAATGGAACAATATTTCACGTAATTATTTAATATAATAATTTCTAATTTGTTTTTGACGTTAGTTCCTAATTTGATGAAATGAAATGTAGATTGTTTGATCAACAAAACTGGAATTCGACGAGACAACCTACAAATACTCAACTCGACAATTTGCGACGCAATGGCTTACGTGATGGTCTTAATTTCGTGACGTGGTTTTGTCAACATGTATATTTCTTATCACGTTAAAATTTCAATAATCTATATGTAACTATTATGTCATTACTATTACAATATTTGTCGTGTATGTGTGAATCCACTGTCCATGAGGACCTCCGACAGCTATCACATGGTTGCAATACAATAAGAATGTTTGGGCGTTATGATGTGAATGGTTTTTGCTTTCGTACCACGACAATAGAAGCGAGTCGTTCTCTTGGCGCCACGGTTAGTAGTGGAGTTGTCACTACCGCACAGGGTGCAAATGGACAGAATACTATGGTATTATTCAGAACATAGTGGAGAGTAAGTTCTGCGGTCGAAAAGATTTGAAGGTAGCTTTCTTCTATAGTGACTGATTTAACGATAAAACAGGGATTCGACAAAACAAAAAATCTTGGCTTGGTAGAAGTGAGACATGAATCACGCCTTGGAGGTCACAACTCATTCGTACTTTCTCCCTTGTTGAGCAGGTGTACTACCTTCCATATCCATGCCGAAAGAAAAGTTAGGGATTCGACAAAACAAAAAATCTTGGCTTGGTAGAAGTGAGACATGAATCACGCCTTGGAGGTCACAACTCATTCGTACTTGCTCCCTTGTTGAGCAGGTGTACTACCTTCCATATCCATGCCGAAAGAAAAGTTTAAAACTTTGGTGGGTTGTATATAAAGTGAATCCTTCTGGTCACTTGTACACTCTTGAAAATACCTAGTATATTGAAAGAGGACTCGATAACATGGATGACTTAGCCTATTCCTCATTTGAGTTAGACATTAGGTCCGCACTGAATGAATTAGTGGACGATACAACATATGTTATTGTGAAAAAAGTTAGAAGGAAAAAAGCAACGTCGTGAGCCTCTCAAGATGTTTCAGAAACGAGACAACATAGAGCCAGCGTACATGAACCTGTTGACGCTGATTACTTGTAAAAAGTACAATGCTACATATATTTCTTTATCTATTTTTTGATGTTTTACACATATTTATATACTAATATATAGTGTTTATAAAACAAGATGAAGTCATTTTTCCGTCACACTGGAAAATCTAAAAGAAAGGATGGGTCTTCATCGAGTCGTCAAGAATCACTTTTTAGAGGATCCAGTTATCAGCAGAGCAGGCAGAGACAATTCGAGAGGTGCCTAGAGGAGGTCGCTCAGGAGGTGCCTAGAGGAGGTCGCTCAAGAGGTGCCTAGAGGAGGTCGCTCAGGAGGTGCCTAGAAGAGGTCACTCAACAGGGGTTCGAGAGGTACTAATTTTAATTGTGTTATTTTCAATTTTTTTAATATGCATATATTAATTTCTTATCAATTAATTATTTGGAGGCCAAGGAGCCTAGGGAGTTTGTGGAGGAGGCCGTGGAGGAGGCTGAGGGAAGGCTGTGGAGGAGGCTGAGGGAGGGGGAGGCTATGGAGGAGGCTAAGGGAGGGGACGAGGCTAAGGAGGATAGTGCGGAGGGGGGCGAAGAGGAGGAAGACGCTAGTGCTGAGGGATTGGATGCTTTGCCTTCAGGTGGCATGTATAGATATTTAGAAAATATAAATAATATAATGGAATTCAGCTAATATTCTGTTTTTGTTTCAGGTATAGAGGGAATAATCAAATTCCCCCGGTAGCAGTTCCTCAAGCACGTAGAGTTATCCTGCCACATGGTGATTGGTAAGTAAACATTCTACTATTTGGACATCAATTATTTACTAGAGTTTTCACAAGTTGTATGACACTATTTACAGGCAATGGATAGATGTAAAATGGACATACACGAACAATATAAGGCAAGCGAATGGTACGTTGGGTTCTCTTTTGCATTACCATTATCCTGGCCTAGTGGTAATCAACGGTGTTATTTTGTAATCATTTTTGTGGGGTTTCAAATAGTCCTTCTTAGAGTTCTAAAATAGCTTTTTCATAATTTAATTTTTTTAAAATGTCTTTTGAGCGAGTCATAAATTTGCTACAGTAAAACTCAACTCAACTTTAATCTAAAACAAACAAGGCCATAAATAAACTCTAAAATTTTAGATTGGGACAAGACCCCACCAGCCCCATGGTGGGTCTGCCCCTATTGCACACGCTCAGGGAGGGCCCGTTATGGCAAGGTATGGCCCACGCCATACGTTGGCCCAGCTAGCCTAGAGCTAGTAATTTTCGTGTATGCCAGCCCAGCACAGAACCGTGGCGACTAACGAGCCCACGCCCCACCCCGTGTAGGCGGTAGCTCCATGCCCTGCTCTGCGCGTCGCGCGTGTCCTCAGTGAGCAGAGGCGGCGCTAGGGTTAGGGCCAGCCGCCGCCTCGCCTCGCGGCCTCGCCGTCGCCCGGCCAGCCGCCGTCTCGCCGCTCCCCTCGTCGTCGCCCGGCCAGCCGTCGCCTCGCCCCAGTGGATACAACATTTGAACAATTTCTTAGTGAAATTTTTATTACTTTTTTCAGGCCTGACTTGATCCTGTTAATTTGCCATCTGGAAATTCCAGTCGCTGTGACTTCTGTGGCGAACGACTACATTTTGTCCTCCAAGGTCTTCTTTCATTTATATCAGTAGCTGCACCTACTTGTGTATGCTCAAGATTGGTAGCAAATTTTGTTGTTTATATGCAGGTTTATGCACCAATTCAGTGGAAGGAGATGGCCTACCACTGCACACTGTCAGGCAGTACAAGTTTGATTTGTGGTTTGTGAAGTGTCCATGGCAATGAGAAGTCAAAGGGGAAGAGGAACGGTGGCATGAGGAAGAGGAAGAGGAGGCCGATGTGTTTTTTTTTTCAAGTCTCCTATGAGAATTGTAAATCGAGAAACCGATTTTGTTGAATGGCATTAGCTAATGGTTCATTGCTTTGCTTGTTTCATTTTTTGCATATTTGAAGAGATATTTTAGCCAAGATCCTAGCGGCACAACGAACCCTAGTACTCATGGAAGCGGAGTTGGTCAAACGAATGCTATGCCACCGCCAGCTGTAGTGCCTGCAGAGGTTCGAGAGGATGTTGCAAGCGAAGGGGATGATGTTGCAAGCAAAGGGGATGCTATGCCAGTGCCAACTGAAGAGGTCCAAAGTCCACAAGATGCAAATGTTGAAGGTATAATAACTGAGTTCAATCCGGATCACATTATCTCTGATCCGAGACTTCGCATTCCTATTGATCGGTTTCATCCTAATATTAGAGATGAAGTTCGGAGGGCTTTCGTAGCTAAAGGTCCAACCCAACCATCTACTCATAAATTTCCTCAAGGACCGAATAAAAGGAGCTTTCAAATAGCTTGGTTTAAGCAATATCATTGGTTGGAATATAGTTTGGAGAAGGATAAGGCTTATTGCTTTGTTGTTATCTTTTTAAAACTGATATAATGGATGACAAGTTTGGTTATAAGACCTTTACAGTAAATGGTTTCAAGCAATGGAAGAATGCTTATTTAAACGTCGAAAACATGTTGGGAAGCCTCCTAGTTTACACAATCTAGCAAGAATAGCATTTGAAGATTTTGATAATCAAAGATCAAGTATAAAACATAAGGTTATAACTCATAGAAAAGAAGCATTGGTGAAGTATGAAACTCGTTTGGATACATTCTTGCGTATTGTTAGTTACATTGCATTGCAAGGTGAACCGTTTCGTGGGCACGATGAAACGGTTACTTCATCATTGAATAAAGGAAATTTTTTAGAATTGTTTGATTGGTACAAAGAAAGAAATGGGGAAGTGAAGATGGCATTTGATGAGTTATGCCCTAAAAATGCCAAAATGAGCGAATAGCAGTGGGCAGGGAGGCTATTCGCGAGGGCCTTGTGGCCCTAGCGAATATAAGTGGCAGGTGCTATTCGCGAGGGCCATGTGGCCCTAGCGAATAGCTTGGGGCTGGCACCTGCACACTCCAGGGAACATGGGCCCCACGTGCTTTTCGCGAGGGCTGAGAGACCCTCGTGATAAACTCCCAGACCAGTCAGTCGCGAGGGCATAAAAAAACCCTCGCGATTAACTATTCGCGGGGGCCGTGCCCTCGTGTTTTATCGTTATTTGCGGGGGAGCAGACGCGAGCACCTATTCACGAGGGCTGGCCCTTGTGAATAGTAAATCGCGAGGGCTTTCGGTTTTATCGCGAGGGTTTTCAGCCCTCATTTTTGAGGGAGATTCCCGTAGTGTATGCTTTCTATATCCATTGTTTTGCTCACCAATTGCAGCTGGTTGTTGTTTCGGTCTCAAAATGTTGTTCATCTATTGAGGATTTTTTTGAATATATCAACTTGATTGTGAATAGCACTGGTGCATCTTGTAAGAGGAAGGATTTATTGCTTGATAAGCATTGTAGGAATCTTTTGGCTAAGTTGAAGAGTGAATAAATTTCATTAGTAGAGAAAAACACCAAGCAACATCATTGGCTAGACCTGAAGATACAAGATGGGGATCTCATTATAAGACCTTACTTCGTATTGAATCAATGTGGGATGCAGTGATAGAAGTTCTAGTAATTGTGCAAGAAGATGAGCGTAATCCATTAAGGGCGAGAGGTTTGGTTCTTATCATGGAGTCTTTTAGCTTTGTTTTTATCATGAAGATGATGTTTCAAATCCTTCGTATTACAAATGAGTTATCTCTTCTATTACAAAGGAAGGATCAAAATGTTGTTCAGTCCATGTCTTAGTTGTTGATGTGAGAACACGTTTGATCAATTTGAGAAATGAAGGTTGGGAGCCTTTATTGGAAGAAGCCAAATCATTTTGCCAGGAGAATAATATCCCAATTTCAAATATGAATGATGTAGTACCAAGATTTGGTCGGTCAAGAAAAGGGGGAGAAACAATATCACTCAAGACCATCATTTCTGTGTTGATACCTTCTATGCTCCTATAGATGCTATTACCACAGAGTTTGATCATCACTTCAATGAGGTATCTGTTGACACCCAAATTTGGCACAAAATATGGTTATTTTAGGGGCCAAAAGAGGCGAAAAAACAGCATTTTCGACTAACTAAAAGAGCTAGATCGGTATATGTTTGGATATTATTATTGATTGATCGGTTAATATAATGAAGTGACTGATTGTTCGATCGGTTTATATATATGAAGGATAATAACCGATCAAGGTTCAGTAGTACACATAGCTAGCTTGAAGGAGCCGATCAATCCATATATGGCAAAGAGATGAGAACCAAGTAAAACAAGAGCAAATCGGATTTAAATCAAGCCATCAGGAAGGCCAATCAAGTTCACGTGGAGATCAAATATCCGATAAGCTGATATGCATCTGGAGATCAAGTTAAGTGCCGATTCCAGCAAATCACATATGTGGAGCATATATGGAAGATCATGCACGTGAAGATATATTATTAGGCATATTTGATAATCGGGTTAATCTTCATGCAGTACGTGAGTGCATCGGCTACATATATATGTCTACGTGCAGTACGTGAGCACATAGGTCAGCTAGCTTCGTATTTATCAAGTCTAGTACTTGCATGGCACGATTATATTGAGTCAGTTTGTATTCGTGCCTTGCACGTTAAGTTGAGTCAGTTATTTTAGGTAACTAAGAGATGGAGTCCATGTCAAGTTATCGGATTAGCCGATACGTCGTCTGTATAAATAAGAGCTGCCGTGCAGCATGTAAGGGACCTCTCTTCAATCAACCAATAACACATCTACTATTTTGTCTACTTTTTACCCTTGTGTTATGAATCCGATCAATCCGCTCGTATCGGTTTTCCAAGTACATCACCCCGGCGTCTACTGTCTCGACTAAGATCGATCTTCTCGTCGTCGATTCCATCGGTAAGGACTGCCTCGGTTCAGTCTGATCTCCTCGCCGTCGGCATCGGAATACTATCTCTTAGCAGCATTGCTGCGCATCGCCGTCCGCCAGTAGGAGTTAGGTTTCGTCCGGAATACTATCTCTCGGCGGCATTGCCGCGCATCGCCATCCGCCGAAGGTGTTTGGTCCCACCCCGTTCTATTGGCTCAACGTCTCATCGTTAAGCCGATCGTCGGATTATCATCAGAGTTATCGGTAAAGCGCTCATCGCTTCGCCGGTGGCTCGTCTACTTCGCACCATCGGCTTTTCTGGTCTAAAGCCTGGCCGTTGGTCACATCGGATTATCTTCCAAACTATCGGTAAAGCACTCATCGCTTCGTCGGTGGCTTGGTTGCTTTATCGGCTCGACGTCTCCTCATCAAGCCGATCATCGGTTTATTTTCCAAGCTATCGGTAAATCTTCATTGTTTCGTCGGCAGCTTGCCTATCGGAAACTTTGCCGATTGCAGAAGGTCAAATCGGCTGGCACGCCCTCGGAAAGCCCGATCCCCTGTTGTTCGGCTGTAGTTGGCGTCGGGAAACCACTTTTTCGCGTCAACAGTATCCTAGGAATTGCTTTGTTTGCTTTGCTTGTCTTGATTCAAGAGACTCATTCTCTAATAGGCTGTTTGGTTGGCTGCATTTACAGAGATTTGCATCTACAGATGCAGAATCTTACTTTTTTCTTGTGTTTGGTTGTCTGCATCTGGTTTTGAGCCTGGCTCTGTGGATGCAAGATTCTCCATGCAACCTGGCTCTGGAGAAACACAGAAAATGAGCGTTTCTCTGGATGCAACGCATGGTGGTCTCGTGCTCGGTGCATGGGGCCATAGTCAGTCACCATATCAAGCCATGCATGGACTGCTAACGTGGCAGGTAAGTTTTTATTTTTTTTGTTTATATCTTTTTATTAGCATATCCGATTATCGAACCGATTCCTAAAATGGATTTTTGACATTTTTTCGAACAAAACTAGACCACACTCGCTATATAAATTTCAAAATAATTAAATTTCAAAATATTCGCCTACTAAACACTTAACCAAACACTGTCTCTGCATCTGCACATCCCGTATCTCACCAGCCTCGCTGAGTCGGACGGGCCAGGCTCGTGAGAGAAGGCAACCAAACAGCCTATAAGTTTGATGTGAATAAGCTTGCTCGCTTTACGGAGATATTTGGATGATTTTTCTTTTGATGATCGAAAGTTAATAAAAGATCAACTAAAAGCATTCATTATTCATGTGCGAAGACTTGAGGAGTTTAAAGTTTGTCATGATCTAGCAAGCCTAGCATTGGTCTATCGTCTTATTGAGTTGGCATTTCTACTGCCAGTAGTGACTGCATCAGTTGAAAGGGCTTTTTCAGCGATGAAGATCATCAAAACCGAGTTGCGCAACAGGATGTCCGACGGTTGCCTTAATGACTTAATGGTGGTCTACATTGAACGGGAGATATTTAAAGGACTTGACCTTGAAAATATTAAAAAGGCATTTCAGAAAAAGAAAAATAGGCAGATGCAATTGCGCCCTAAGTCTCCTAGATGTAACTAATTGCATTATCTTATTGGTACAACTTTATAATTTGCAATCCACTTCTATCTTTTATATTACTTATCCCCAAATGTTTAACTACTAATTTATCTTTGATCTTTGTTTAACAGGTTATTTTTGTAATTGTTCATTTCATGTATCCTCTGCATTTTGTAAACTTCGTTCAAGGCACTTTTCGATAATCTTCTTGTCTTAAAAGTTTTTTTTATGTGTGATTGTGTTGAATGCGTTCCCAAACCTGTCATATCTTATTTTTCATCCGACCGCCGCTGCACACGCACGTTTTGTTCCCTCGTTCTCATGTTTCCTTGCTCGCGATTCTGTGTTTGCCGCTGCTCTGAACGCATTGACCGCATGTTCATCTGGACATGATGATAGTGGACGTCTGGCCCACGAACCTTCCGGATGTGAGTGCACACGTCTATTTTAATTCTTCTAAATTTATCTAAAATCTATATTTATACCGAGTGAATAGAAAAAATGATCTAGCTACGATAAATATCATAATTTTCGAGTTTATGATATTTTCTATTTTTATACTCAACCAATGCTCAATTGTACTCTCAATATTTTATCTTATATCTCTATACTCAATGGGATATGCGATGACTATACTCTAATGCACGACAATAGAAACACCATGACACATGACACATACGTGAAACACCATGCCAGATCCTGTCAAACCATTAAAAAGGCCTTGTTAGTTTCAGATTAAATTAAATTAAATTAAATGAAAGTTTGTTATTTTTGTATAAGTCAAATGGTTTAATATTTTATAGTCATTTTTATGGAGTTTTAAATAGTTTTTTCTTATAGTTTGTAAAATAAAATTTTCATAATTCTTTGAATTTTTTAAAGCATCTTTTGAGAGGGTCACAAATTTGCTACAGTAAAACTCAATGTTAATCTGAAACAAACAAGGCCAAAATCCAAAACTTCATGACACACTCCGATACACCACACCACACCATGAAACACTCATATTTTCTGAAACACCATTACACACAGGTATGCATGGCACTCCATGGTACACCTGAAACTCGATGAATCGATTACACACCGTTTACCCCACAATTTCACTCTCTAATAGAGCACCATGAAACATTTTGTCGCTAAAACACGATGAAACAACGCAATACATTTGTGACATACTATGATACACTCATGGCACACTTATGACAAACCATGACACACAAATAACATTTACACCATGGCACACTCATGACATGTACACTATGACACACGCGATGTGAGTCACTAGTTCTAGCTATTGATGTGTTGTAGTCGTGCAACTGGGCAAGATGCATATGTGCAAAATGTATAATCGCACACAGGGATGGATCTAGTATATTAGAGTAGCACCTTGGTCAAGCGATCTCGGTGTTTTTTTGATAAACTCTTGGTGTCTATTGCTATTTTATTAGAATATATATGCATAAACATATAACTTGGAGCTCAAATTTACTGTTTTTGGGTTTGAAATGATCATAATGACCTCAACTAACTTTTCCTTGGATCCGTCCCTGGTCACATGGGGAAGCAACAACACGAAAGCAACGCATCCGCAAAAACGCATTGGGGAACATGTTCACGCAGAAACGCGCTTTCCTGCCCTTGATAATTTTGGTCATATTGCTTGATATACGGTAGCATGGAGTTGCGACGGTAGATAAACAAGGTGCCAAAAAATAAAATCATCAATCTCTCTACTATATTGATACAAGCCCTAACAGGCTGCATCGTGGTTGCGCCACATGGAAAAAACATAAAGAATCTAAACAAATTAAAAAAACAACAAAAAAAATTCTTGGTGAGGTCCATAATGAATCTAAGCAATATAAATGTTAAAGTCTACAAAATAAATTAAGAAACAATAAAAAATTTAAAATTTAAAATTTCCAAAATGCAACAAAAAATCATGTTGAGGATTCATAAATGAATTTAACCATTAGAAACATTAAATACTACAAAATGAATTAAGAACTTACAGAAATTAAAAATGAACTTTTGAAAAATGTAACTATAGTTTAAAAGCGTGTAAAGCCATAATCGAATGTGGATGTCCATAAAAAAAATTAGCCATCTTTAATAAAAGTTAGGATCCATAAATAGTTGAGTTGCTTTCTCCGGTTGCACCATGTCACCCTCAGCTAAAACGAAATGCAAAATATTAAAAAAATTGCAAACTACACTTGTGCCTTATAAAACTAATGCTGCTTGCCACGAACGGTTAAACCTTGCTACAGGGGCGGATTTGGGCCTAGGGCCACTAGGGCCACGGCCCTAGGCGAGGGCCAAAAACAAAGCTATTATACCCCCTAAATTTATTCGGCCCCAGTCCTCAGCCCAGCCCAATAGCCCAGCAGAGCACCCGATTTCCCTCAGCCCATTGCCTCTCCCCTCAGGCCCCCACCCGGCCACCCACTGACCCACGCAGTGACGAAGACGCAGCAGCCGGAGGGCAGTACTTCGTCTACCCATCAATTCATTTTGGTTTCTAACGAAAACAGTACTTCATCTTCCATTTATAATAATATTAATTGATTTAATTCTAATGCTCCACATCTAGCATCGAACTTGTTTTCACTGGTATTCCTTTTACGAGTAAATGTTGTGTTTATTTTTACATATTTGTCTGATTGTTTCCATTTTTCTTGTTCTGCAGTGTTAATCGATGTAAGCGGATGCTTGCTGAGATTGCTGTCAAGGCAGTCCTTGCAGTTGCAGATTTGGAAACGAAGGACATGAACTTGGACTTGATTAAAGTAGAAGGCAAGGTTGGTGGGAAACTAGAGGATACTGAACTAATATATGGTATTAATTGTTGTTGACAAAGATATGAGCCACCCACAAATGCCGAAGAGAATTGAGGATGCGAAGATTGCCATCCTGACCTGCCCATTTGAGCCCCCAAAGCCTAAGACCAAGCATAAGGTTGACATCGATACTGTAGAGAAATTCCAGACACTGAGAGAGCAAGAACAAAAATACTTCGATGAAATGGTATATTTTATGATGATATTGAAATATAGAACTAATTTTCATTTGCTTCCCTTGTTAGTGGTAATGTTTTTTCCTATCTGTCGTATTGGCTTGGATGCAAGTGATCATAATGTTTTGCGGCAGGGCGCGAGGCATGGTCTTTAATTAGGTACTTATTTTTATCAAGTTTGTTTTAGAATTAAGCATCGAATTGTGATATCATCTAAATTATGCATTAAATTCTTTGCTTCTGTGAACTATCCGTACACCGTATGTCATGATGTCATACTATGACTTGTTTAGGCATTTGGTATAGTGGCCCTAGGTGTGAAAATTCACGAGCTCCGCCACTGCCTTGCTAGTATATTAGCTCTCTATGAAATACGTTGCAATCGAGAAGTACATGCTAGTCAAAAAATCTATAATGCTAATTATACTTATTACGATCATTTGTCGTCCGGAAGAGCAAACCTGACTAACAAACTATCCATTACCAAACACGATAATTTTGGCTCAACCAATCGGATGAGAGAGAGCCATGTACGGCTGAACCTGAGAAGCGTTCATACCAAAGAAAAAAAAATATATAAATGAGTACTCCCTTTGTTTTTTTTATTTGACCCTTTTGACTTTTGGACACAACTTTGACCATTCGTCTTATTCAAATTTTTAGTGCAAACATGCAAAACAATACGTCATGTTTAAAGTACCTTTGTTGATAAAACAAATCACGATAAAATAAATGATATTTACATAAATTTTTTAAATTAGACGAATGGTCAAAGACATGTCCAAAAGTTAAAAGCGTCAAATAAAAAAGAACTGAGGGAGTAGTACTCTACATGCTACCCAGACGACCGGAAAATCCGTCCCAACCCCACCGGCACGGCAACCCCACATATTCAGCGAGCGGGTAGAATAATACCCGGTAAACATAACATTACTCCCCGGGCACACAACAGTAGACCGCCACGTCACATCGCTCACGGACACATCCCGGCATAAAAAACAAAAAGGAAAAAATAATAAAAAAGCACAAAAAGGCAAGAACAAAACGAAAAGGACAGCCTCGTCGCCTTCGCCAAATCTAGCTCACTCCGAAACGTCAACCGCCCCCGCACCAGGCCACCACCCGAGACGACACGACACGAGACTACGAGAGACGAGACGCGCGCCTGGCTGGAAGAAGGAAGGACAGACAGGGGCGCGGGCGAAAGGCTGCAAACCCTAGCGCCGGGGCGAAGCAACAGGGCTGCGTGTGCATTCCGCTGTTCCTTCACGCCGCGGCGAGGCGAGCAGGGTGGGGAGCGGAGTGTGGGTGGCGGTGGCCGCGCGCGCGCTCGGATCCATGGCGGCGGCGCGGGGCTGGCGGTAGGGCCTTCGCGCGGGAGGCGGATCTGCCGGCGCCGCGGCGGCATGGCGCTCTTCCGCAAGTTCTTCTACCGGAAGCCGCCCGACGGGCTCCTCGAGATCACCGAGCGCGTCTACGGTGCGTGCCTCCCTCGTTCCCCGCCCCGCGGCATTGCGATCCTTAGCGCCGGGGGATTGAGTTCTCGTCCTGCGCGGCTTGATCTTGGGCGGCTCTATCTGCGGTCGTGGCCATTCTCTCTAATTATCGCGACATGAACGTTCCATTCTTCCGGTTTTTGCGATGGCTGTGGAACATTCGTCTGATTTGGTGTTGTAGTCAAAAAAATGCCTTGAGGAAATTTTAGTCGGGATGACACTTTTACAGTTTGTTAGGTATAATTTAATTTGCGAGAGCGAATATTTTGGACAGCTTTAGAGGAAACTGTAGTAAAATGTCAGCCTTGCTATGTGATTACTTGTTGCGGATGCACGATCGATGTTATTTTGTATTTAATAGAACATCGGTTGTGTCATAGAATAGGAGTGAAGCTTCATATGATAAGTTCCTTGTTATTGTTATGCAGTGAATTCTTAATAACTAAGGGAATTCCTGTGTATAATCTTGGTTTAGTATTGGACCATTGTTGCACTGCCATGTTACTGAGTTTAGCTACTTGCCTTTGGTAATGTACAACGTGATTTGAATTTCGAAATGTCCTGTGACAAAAATATGCATTCCTTTGCGAAACTCATGTACAACGTGATTTGAATTTTTAAATATTCTGTGATAAAAATATAGTCTTTTGCAGAACTGTGTGTCCATGATGGAGGATTTTATATGAGTTAAATAATTTGGAAAAACTGCATTATCTAGCAATACCATAGGGGAATGTGTTAAAAATTAATACCAATCAAAATAATGGGTTCAACATATCAAGTTAAAGAATTCAATTATTTTTAGCTGGTGCAACTATCTGAGTATTATTTTAGACGACCATCCAAACAATTGAAAAGAATCATTTTGGTACCATACGGCCTTTGTGGTGGCTAGCAGTTGTTGAACCTAACTCGTTTAGAGAATGCCTTTTCTTGTGCTATAATTGGGACAATGTGCCTTCTTTGTTTTGTATTGTTTGTTTGCCTCATGTTCTTTTCAGCTAATCTTAACGACTAAACAGCTGAAATAGTTAAATTTTGAGAGCTTCTCAAGGTAGTTTGGAGATTTGGATTCATTTTGTTTGACTTACTTTTTAAAGCGTTAGGACCCACCTTCGAAACAACGAAAAAATGAATTAAAAAAACCAAAGCATATGTTTTTCAAAATATAGATAAGCTGTTAAGCTTAACAAAAAATGAACTAAAAAAACCAAAGCGTATGTTTTTTCAAAATATAGATAAGCCGTTAAGCTGAAAAGAACATAGCCTAAGTTGTCCTTCATAGACATTTCAATTCTCAAGATTACATTTGTGTTGGTTGGGAAAATGTTGCTTCCTTGACTTGTTGCTTTCAAGTATAACTTTATATTTATGTTACACTGTTCTATTTTTTTGTGGGTAAATATATCTGAAACCAGTTTTATTATTTTCTTTTACTTTTTAGTATCCCCCCTGAAGGTTTAATTTAACCGTTTAAATATTATTTGGAGTTGAAATAAAATAACTGGTTTTTGTTTTATTTTATCTTTGTTCATTTACCATGCTTCTGTTTGAAATAGGTGCCATTAATTTGTCTTGTGTTTTGTGTTACAGCTACATTATGATCCCAATTTTGACAGCATAATCCTTGTGTTATAGAATATAATAGAATGTTCTAGAATCTTGTATTCTAGTTGCCGTCTAGAATTGTGTAAAGCAAAGTGTCCTAGAATTAGCTGACCTGTAGTTTGTTCTAGAGACACTTCTCACTAGAGTAACAAATAGGGAACTATATGAGTATTCTAGAACTAGCTAGGCTGAAGATCCCCTCTATATATGTGTGTATACTTGTACTAAGAGATATATAGAGAACTCCTTTCACCTTTCACTTGTAACTAGTGAATTCAACATTACTCCATTGATCTCCAGTGAGTTCTAAAGCTCTCAACCTAGGCTGTTTTCTAACATTTGGTATTAGAGCCTACGTTAGAGCTAGGAAGTGAGATCGCTGAGAATGAGCAACGCGGGAGGGAGTCCAACACTCTGTCGTGCGGTGGGGAGTCTAGGACTCCGCCGTGTCAAGAACGTCGTCGCTCGCCTTCAATAATTCCAAAACGGGGACGAAGGCATCGTGACGGTGGTGCCCGTGAAGTTGTTGTGCAGCGGATGGTCAAGGAGGTGGGTGGCCCGGCTAGCTACCCGACGCTCACGAAGACCAACTACGAGCAGTGGAGTTTGCTAGTAAAGGTGATGCTGCAAGCACGAGACTTGTGGGAGGCAGTGGAGACCGGTGAATTTGATTTCCAGGAGGATCACATGGCGCTAGAAGCAATACTTCATGCCGTGCCTTCGGAAATGGTGACCGTGCTTGCCGTCAATCCAATTGCCAAGGAGGCTTGGGAAGCGATCTGATTGATGCACATTGGTGGTGATCGAGTCCGGAAAGCCAAGGTGCAGCAACTGAAGAAGGAGTTTGAGGCGATCTCGTCTTGAAAAGGTGAATCCATCAATGATTGTGCGCTCCGCCTCTCCAGCCTTGTCACAACACTTCGGACGCTTGGAGAACCGTTTGAAGAGTCGAACTTGGTGAAGTTTCTGCGTGTTGTACCTCCAAAGTACGTGCAGATTGCTCTCGTTATTTAAACTCTACTCGAGCTCTCAACATTGTTGCTTGAGGAAGTGGCCAGAAGGCTTAAAGCGGCAGAGGAGCAGATGGAACTAAGACCCAGTTCTTTTCAACTTAACGACTTATCTACGTTTTAAAAAGACATATGCTTTGAGTTTTTTGAGTCCTTTTTTCGCTGTTTTGAAGGTGGGTCCTAACGCTTTAAAAAGCAAGTCAAATGAAATGGATCCAAATCTCGAGACTATCTCGAGAAGCTCTCGAAGTTTAGTCATTTTAGCCGTTTAGCCGTTTAGCCATTCAAATCAGCTCAAAAGAACATGGCCTAAGTGAATCGCTAAAGACTAGAGGCCAATTACTCCTTACAGCGGACCAATGGCTAGCTAGATGGAAGAACAAGCAGCGCAATGAAGGCTCTTCAAGGTCACCTAGAAACAATGGTGGCGACTATAGACGCCCCCAAGCGCCTCGAAAGAATGGAAGTGGAGGCAAGAATAATGCAAAGGAGGGAACTTGTGACATTTCCCGTGACAAGTGTCACAATTGTGGTTGCTTTTGCCATTGGGCCAGGGATTGCCGTAAACCAAAGAAGGAGCAAGCACACTTGGCTCACTGTGTAGATGAAGACGATGAGCCAACAATGTTGATGGCCCAATCGGTTGCAGTCTCAAATGCACAAGAGCCAAAGCCCGAGCAAATCCATTTGGATGAGACCTATGCACAAGCACTCCTTGGAACTGAAGAAGCTGATCACCAAGAAGATTGGTATCTTGACACCGACGCAACAAATCACATGATTGGTTGTAGCATTTTTTTCGCTGAGCTTAATTGCAATGTGGCCAGCATCGCGATTCAGAGATGGGTCGGTTGTCAACATTCAAGGCCGTGGAATCATTCTCTTCACCGGCAAGCATGGTGAACATCGAGCACTCACCAATGTATACTACATCCTTGGCTCAAGAAAAACATTGTATTGGACAACTGGATAAGAACGACTCTTAAGGTTTTGATAGATGGTATGCTAAAAATCTAGGATCAGCATCAACGACTTTTTGCCAAGGTGATTAGGGGGAGCAACAAACTCTATATACTACGACTAGAGGTTGATAGCCCAATCTGTCTTGCTGTGCACAAGGATAAATCTTGGCTCTGGCATGCTCGCTACGGCCACCTGAGCTTTAGAGCTCTTCATCAGTTGGCCAGTCAAGGGATGGTGCGTGGACTACCATAGATAAAACATGTGGAGCAACTTTGTGATACTTGTGTCATCACCAAGCACCGTCAAGCACCATTTCCCTCTAAGGCCATGAACAGAGCACAGGGCCTACTGAATCTTGTTCATAGCGACATTTGTGGTCCAATTTCACCTCCAACACCCAGTGGTCATCACTACTTCCTTTTATTGTTGGACGATGCTAGCCACTACCTGTGATTAATGTTGCTAGCAGCCAAGAGCGATGCAGCAACAACAATAAAGAAGTTTCAGGCTGCAGCAGAGGTCGAGTGTGGAAGAAAATTGAAAATCCTCCGCACTGACAATGGTGGTGAATTCACTTCAATAGAATTCGCATGCCACTGTGAAGATTAAGGAGTACAACGACAATATTCTGCTCCCTATACGCCTCAGCAGAATGATGTGGTTGAGCGACGGAATTAGACGATTGTCGCCACCGCACGAGCATTGCTGAAATAGAGCAAGATGCAACTGAATTTTGGGGGCAGGCTGTAAGTACAACAGTCTTCTTGCTCAAGCGCGCCCAAACAAAAGCGCTTAATGGCATGACACGAAATGAGGCCTGGCATGGGCGAAAGCCAGAGGTGAGCTTCTTGCGTAGTTTCGGATATTTGGCGTATGTCAAGGATGTATAGCCAAATCTTCGCAAGCTTGATGATGGAGCACCCCAATGGTATTTATTGGATATCAACAAGGCACAACAGCATACCGATTGCTTGATCCTAGCACTCGGCGTGTCTATGTATCTCAGGACGTTATCTTTGACGAAGATGCTGGCTGGCATTGGGAGCAAGAAGCAGGTGAAGAAGCTACACCGATAAGTGACTTCAAGGTGGAGTCTTTGGTTTCTCATATGTACCTGTCGGTTGAGCCAAGTCTTGTTAGAGATTCATCACCGGGTGAGAGTCCAATAACACATCCACATAGGGTCTTACCGCCGATCCATACACCAGAATTTGCGACGCCACCATCAAATGATAGCTCCCGCCTAGATGCCCACCATGGGGAGTCTCCAGTGCGTTATCGCACAATGGACAATGTGCTCGGTGGCACACTTACCCCGCCAAGATTAGCACCACAAGATTTAGAAGGTGCGGAGCTGCACTTAGATACACTGGTGAGCCAACATCATTTGCTAAAGCAAAGAACCATGAGGAATGGCGGGCAGCCATGAAAGAAGAAACGAAGGCATTACTGAATAATAAAATATGGGAGTTGGTTGATTTACCTCGTGGACATCATTCAATTGGGCTCAAGTGGGTATTCAAGGTAAAGAAAGATGGAGCTGGGAAGGTGATAAAGCATAAAGCCCGCCTTGTCGCCAAATGGTTTGTTCAACAATCGAGGATTGATTTTGAAGAAGTATTTGCCCCAGTCGCACGGATGGATTCTATCCGGCTGTTGTTGGCATTGGCTGTACAAGAAGGATGGCCTGTCCATCACATGGACGTGAAGACAACCCTTTTTAATGGTGATCTTCATGAGGAAGTTTATGTACAACAGCCGCCAAACTTTGTTGTTGCAGGTGCAGAAGGAAAGGTGTTGCAACTGCGCAAGGCACTCTAGGGCTTACGACAAGCGCCTCGTGCATGGAATGCCAAGTTAGATGCCACACTAAAGGGTCTCGGCTTTGAGCAAAGCAAGTTGGATCATGCAATGTATCGGCAGATGAAAGGTAATGCCTTGTTATTGATTGGAGTATATGTGGATGATTTAATCATTATATGGCCTTCTATCGATGAGATTGAGCGTTTTAAGAAGGAGATGAACGCAAAATTTAAGATGAGTGATCTTGGTCCTCTCTCCTTTTAAATTGGGCTGGAGATTCAGCAAGATGACAGTGGCATCTCATTGTGCCAAGCACATTATGCCAAGCGCATCTTGGAGCTAGGCGGGATGTAGAATTGCAACCCCGCAGCCACTCCAATGGAGGAGCGGCTCAAGCTTAGCCGCTACAATATTGCACCAGAAGTGGATGCTACACATTTCCGACGATTAATTGGGAGTCTACGATATATGGGTCCATACACGACCTGGCAATTGCAGTCAGTTATGTGAGCAGATTCATGGAACGGCCCACTAAAGAGCACATGGTTGTGAAGCGAATCCTCCGTTACATCGTGGCACGATTGATTATGGGTTGTGCTATGAGCGAAGAATAGGAGAAGCATGATTGATTGGCTACAGCGATAGCGATCTTGCCGGTGATATTGATACAAGGAAGAGCACAATTGGAATGATATTCTTCTACAGGTCAAGTTTGATGAGTTGGTAGTCAATCAAGCAAAGGTATGTGGCTCTGTCATCCTGTGAAGTAGAGTATGTCGTTGCCTCAGCCACTGCCACACAAGGAATTTGGTTATCATGATTACATGGAGAACTTCAAGGAAAGGAAGCCGAAGCCTTTGAGCTAAAGATGGACAACAAGTCTGCTTTGGCTTTAAGCCATAATCCCGTTTTCCATGAGAGGAGTAAGCATAATGACATTCGCTATCACTTCATACAGTAGCAGATGGAGAATGAGAGCATCAATGCCAGCTTCGTTGGCACTGAAGATTAGCTAGCTGATATCTAGACAAAGGCACTTGGATGAGTCAAATTCCAAGATCTTCGTACAAGAATAGGGGTAACTGAGATAGGTGCAAAGATAACACAAGGATTAGGGGGAGAATTGATGACATAATCCTTGTGTTATAGAATATAATAGAATGTTCTAGAATCTTGTAGTCTAGTTGCTGTCCACAATTATGTACAACAAAGTGTCCTAGAATTAGTTGACCTCTAGTTCTAGAGTCACTTCTCACTAGAATAACAAATAGGGAACTATATGAATATTTTAGAACTAGTTGGTCTGAAGATCCCCTCTATATATATGTGCGTATACTTGTACTAAGAGATATATAGAGAACTCCTTTCAGCTTTCACTTGTTACTAGTGAATTCAACATCACTCCATTGAACTACAGTGAGTTCTAAAGCTCTAAACTTCGGCTGTTTTCTAATAATTTTATTTTTTTTACATAACCAAGATGGATAATTATATTATAGTGTTTTACATTCCGAAGGATTATTATTTTTCTTCCTCATGGTTAAGATGTCATGTATTTATGCTTTTCAATTGATGTGGAGATTATTATTGTTGTGCTGATGAAACATTCCCATCAACGTGTCTCTTTGTAGTATTCGATTCTTGCTTCACGACTGATGTCTTTGACAATGATAAGTACGAAGGATACATTGGGGATATTGTCTCACAACTTCGAAGCCACTTCGCTGATGCTTCATTTATGGTGTTCAACTTTCGAGAGGGTGAAAGTCAAAGTATGCTGGAGAATATCCTATCAAGGTACGATATGATAGTGATGGACTATCCAAGACAATATGAGGGATGCCCACTCCTTACAATAGAAATGATTCACCATTTCTTGAGGTCAGGGGAGAGTTGGCTCTCTTTGGGCCAGCAGAATGTCTTGATAATGCATTGTGAGCGAGGTGGCTGGGCTGTACTTGCATTTATGTTAGCAGGACTGCTATTGTATAGAAAGCAGTTCGTCGGTGAGCAGAGGACATTGGAGATGATCTACAGGCAAGCACCTCGTGAGCTGATTCAGATGCTATCACCACTAAATCCTATGCCTTCACAGATAAGATACCTGCACTACATATCTCGGAGGAATGTGAGCTCAGAGTGGCCACCGGGTGATCGAGCACTTACCTTAGACTGCGTGATACTAAGAAATATTCCAGGCTTTAATGGCGAGGGTGGATGTAGACCAATATTTCGTATTTATGGACAGGATCCTCTACTAGCTACGAATAACACCCCCAAGGTTCTTTTTTCAACACCAAAGAGAAGTAGATATGTTCGGCTTTACAAGCAGGTAAGTTCTGACTATTTCTGGATTTGAGGACTGGCAAATTCATCACGTTTTTGTTTAGCAATTACCTCCCTACTTTCTGTATTAAATGTGCAAACTGCAAAGTAAGGAAGTACATGTTTTCTAAAAGACATTCGTTAAAGAATCTTTATTAACATTTCATTCCCACTTCTGTTCATGTTACTCAGGCTGACTGTGAATTGATTAAGATCGACATCCACTGCCATATTCAAGGTGATGTTGTCCTTGAATGCATTAGCCTGGATGCTGACCAAGACCGTGAAGAGATGATGTTCAGAGTCATGTTCAATACAGCATTTATCAGATCTAACATTCTGATGCTAAATCGAGATGAAATTGACATATTGTGGGATGCTAAAGATCGATTCCCAAAGGAATTCCGAGCCGAGGCATGTAGCCCTTGTTGCACTGAACTTATTCGTTGTAAATTTTGCAGACATTAATATTTTTTCTTTGTACTCTGGTTGAAGGTTCTTTTTTCAGAAATGGACACTGCAAATCAGTTTGATCCCATGGAGGTGGCAGGTATAGGAGAGAAGGAGGGCCTCCCAGTCGAAGCCTTTGCAAAGGTTCAAGAGATGTTCAGCAATGTGGATTGGTTAGATCCAAAAGGGGATGCTGCAGTCCAGCTTTTCCAGCAACTTACTTCATCAGAAAACATACATCTGAGGCAGCAATTGGTGTCTCCAAGAAAGAAAGACTCGAGCATTATAAATGAGGAACCATTGGAGCTTGGTTTGATTTCTCCAATCAACATGTACGTTGAAGACAAATTAAGCAGTGTTGAACACTCAAAGGTCAATGTGGACAAGCAACAAAGTAACTGTGCACAGAGATTAACCCCATTCGAGGAAGGCACTATTTCTCAAGGAAAATCAGGAATTTCATTTGTCCATGAAAAAATAAGCTCAATATTTAATAAGGAGATAACACATTTAACTGACATCAATACTTCAATGGAAAAGACTGTTCCCTCCACCTCAAACTCTACTGAGGTGGTTCTACAGAATCGAAATGCTAAGCGTGATGAACACTATGGTTCAGTACAGAGCTTTTTACCTACTATTATGTCGCAGCGATTTCCAGTTTCTAGGTCAAGTTCTACTCTCTGTGGCAACTCCAGTCCTAGATCACTTTCAGCCTGCCCAAGATTTCATAGTGCACCTTCAGCCCTTGGAATTACTGCCCTGTTGAAAGACCATGCTGCATTTGGAGGTTTTGAGAGTTCTGCTTCAACTGTAATCTCGCCCACGGTATCTAATATTTCAAGCGTCATGGTGAAAATGTCATCAAAACCATCATCAGGACATAATCCAACAACAGGTTTAGCTCAGCAACGTTCTTTTCTAGTACACCCATATCCTCGACAATCATGCAATTTAATTCCTGTTGGTGTGGCAGGTATTCCTGTTGTAACAATGTGTGCACCACCACCACTTCCTCTGGAACTATCTGATGTCATTACATTGTCCGAGGCGAAAGACTTGACTCAGCCACCTCAGAATTCAGGTTCACTTTCATTGCATGATGAAATATTTTGGTTTTGTAGATTTTCTTTTTGTAATTAAAGTTTTTCCTTGTTTCAGGCCTTCCATCATTGCCCCACCCATCTCCTCGTCCGCATGAACAGTCCATATTGCCGTTACATGGAACTACTACTCTGCCCATAAACGATAAGCAGTCTTTAAGTGACATTGCAGAGGAGTCATCACCGACTTCTCCAGCTCCCCGTCAACTTCCATTGCCCACTTTGTCATCAATTTCCTGTCCTGCTAATATTCTTTGTCTTCCTCCAGATTCCATGCTTCTCACTGCTTCAATTTCATTCAGGCCTCCGGCACCACCACCACCTCCACCTCCACCTCCACCTCCAAATCGTAGGACTTCTGTTATATCTCCAGTACAGTCTCTGCCTCCACCTCCACCTCCATTTCCACCTCCACCGTCCACTTCATCCCCTTTAAGACTGATGGGCCCTCCTGCGCCCCCACCTCCTCCACCCCAACCTGCACCGAACTCTTCCCCTGGCAGACCTCCTGCACCACCACCACCACCTCCACCTCCATCACTTGCTTCTACTTCATCTTCTGTTCAACCTGCTACACCCACTCCACCTCCACCGCCACCACTTGCTTCAACTTCATCTTCCGTTCGACCTCCTGTGCCCCCTCCACCCCCACCGCCATCACTTGCTTCTACTTCATCTTCTGTTCGACCTGCTGCACAGTCTCTACATCCACCTCTGCCGCTTGCTAGTCCTTCATCTCCTGTTCGAGCTGCTGCACCCCTTCCACCTCCATCTCCACCTCCACACCCTACTTCTACTTCATCTCCTGTTCGACATGTGGCCTCATCTCCACCTCCGCCTCTACCACTTGTTTCTACGTCTCATGTTCCACCTTCTGCACCACCTCTACCATCTGCTCCAACATCATCTGCCACTAAATCTGTAGGTCCATCTCCACCATCTATAGCAAGTTCACAATTTCCAGCACCCCCACCCCCACCACCATGTCACTCATCAAAACAATCATCCAATCCCATGGACAATTCATTGCCACCACCTCCAGCTTTACCATTACCTTGTGCCACAAGTTTCTCAAAGGGTGGGTGCAATGGAGCTCCTGGAGTTGCACCTCCACCAGCACCTCCTGGTGGTAATGCTAAATTGTTTGGTTCGAAGGGGCGTGGGCCTGCACCTCCTTCAGGTCCAATGTCTAAGAGCCTTCAATCTGGTCAGGCCATGTCCAGAAAGTCCAATTTGAAGCCACTACACTGGGTTAAAGTAACAAGAGCGATGCAGGGCAGTCTCTGGGCGGATGCACAGAAAGCTGATGAAGCTTCAAAGTACCTCTCATTCAAAATCACTGCACTCATTAAGGGTCATTAGCTTTGCGACTTTATATGCTAATGCATCTTTTGAATGACTTCCACAGAGCCCCAGTGTTTGATATGTCAGAACTAGAAAATTTGTTCTCAGCTGTTATGCCAAATTCAGATGCTAGGCGTTCGGATAAGTCAGGAAGTCGAGCTTCTGGGTCCAAATCAGAGAAAATTCATCTGGTGAGTTGTTTTCACAAAATATGTAGTGTATCTTAATGTTCTTTTGCTATAGTGTATGCATCTTTCATTCTCCAGTGCATATTGTTAACAATGATTCCTTGGGAGTTGTAGCAAGTTGTTTGTGTTGTTTACATTGAATATGAACATCATTACTGTTTTTAGAAACCACATCCTTATATGGTAGTGCACCTTTCATCCTCATAGTTTTCAGTTATGTTGGTTACTCACGTAAAAATGTTACATGTTTTTTATGCTAGATCCCTGTTGCAAAGTTGCATCTGATGTTCTGTTTTTGGATCTTTTTTTGAGAGGCTTTTGTTTTTGAATTATCACTAAATGGATAGCTTTCCTCATTATTGCAAAAGAAAACATTACCTTATTATTTTGTCTACATTGATGAGTACCAATGTAGTATTGTGATCTTTCCACATCTCCTGGGCTTGTATTCTGTTCAGTATAAATCTAGATTCAAGACAAACCTTTTTTTTTTTGCTTTGTAGTATTTTTTTTTTTTGAAGATGTTTGTGTTTCTTTTGGAAGCTTCTAAAACCAAATTTTATTATTTTATTAGCGTCTCCAAGCCCTCTATCAAGGGTCCCACAAAATTTTCACATTGTAATCCACAACTGCTTTTAGCTATTGCAGCTCAATGAATTTCTTATAATTTATAATTCCACCTTTTTTTGTTGCACTCACTAATAAGGTTAATTGACATGCTGCCTGCACTGTTTAACCCTCATATTTTATTTGTAATCGTTAAAACCAAAATGAAAAAAAAAATCTCTTACTAGAGTCAATGGAATGCAGTTCTAGTTCTCAGTTGAAGTATGCTTATATTATTACTTAGGGATAAATCTTTGTGTAACTTATTTGTTCACAAATGGGATAAATCTCTGTATAACTTATTTCTTCACAAATGGGATCTATATGGTCTGTACAGCTTGTGAAAGCAACCATTAATCTTGTATGTATAGGTCTGCAATACTGGTTTGACTAGGGACTTACCTGGCTTCAATTATGCCCTCACTAGTTAGATTATCTGAAAGATGGATACAGGGATAAGTTAGTGGTGGTCATTGGTGTCTGGTGAGTGATGTGTTACGTCTTATCTGATTTAACCCCTCAAAATTCTCTGGGTACTACCAGAGCTAGTTGATGGTCGCAGCAGGTGTACACCGAGACGATACCATGTGGTGGCTTGCGACGCATCGTGCACTCGTGGTGTGCCGCATGTACATGCACAACAATGTTAAATGTGTATGATCTACTCACTCAGTCACTGAGTCTCAGTGGTGGAATTTTGATTTATTCCGTAGCAGAGCTCCTGGTGCTCAGTGAGTTAAGCTTTAAGTTAGCAACTCAGTCTTCACTTGGGAAATATATTGAGTCCTATGGTAGCATTTCACCACTCGATCTCTTAATAAGTGTGTTTAGGTTGTGGCTTAAGGGTCTGGTACCTAGCAGTCTGGTGGCAGCAATAACTAACGACTCATCAGGAAATATGTTTAGTTGATTGGTTAGCTACTGTACCTATATTGGTTAGCTCAGTTAGTTTGTAGGAGACATGCTATGGCATTTTTATTGCATGTGGCAATAGAGTATTGTTATGGTCTGTTCTATGAGAGAACGCTGGTAAGGGCACCTCGCTCATAGAAGCACTGCGCCCTGCTGCATGTAAGAGGCAGATGATATTCTTGATTCTCTACTGCTGAACTAATATATTGATCAGCTGGTCCATTATGTAGGATTCCCCCGTAACAACTCAATCTAGATACAGCAGGTTTAAACTAACAATCTTATGTCAACTAATCAAATCGATAATGAACCAGTCTGAACATAATCCTGGCTACAGTATTGGGAACACAATATACGAGAGCAATGCTTTCAGCACACAGCATGTGCAGGTTCTACACATAACAATTTGCCCCTCATGAGACAGCATTGCACATTGTGACACCCAAAAAGCTGCACCTCCTGTCTTCTGTTGTGACTCATGAGGTGTGGTTCACCTTAGGTTTCACACATGAAGCAATGGTGTATTACCTGTCAAGAGTGGAAGCATAGCATTTTGTTCAGTGCATTGTGTTCCATCGGTACAAAACCTGGAGGACTTATTATGTACAAAACCTGTAAATTCCATGCGCTGAAAGTACTGTTCACACGTGTTCTCTTATAATTTACGCATGATACTGTAGCACAGTTTAAGTTCAGTTGGCTATCAATTTTATTATTTGCTAGTTCTATTACTTTTTATATTGAGCTATTACGATAAGCAACAAAGAATCTAGTTCTTAATCTGTTTCTTCTTGCACGCCACAGAGCACAATGCCTTTGCCCGTGAGGCCTCACTGGTATTCTTTCTCACCTCATGGAGATAAGTCAGTTTAGGATATTTTAGTTTAGCTATTATACTAGCCCAAGCATTGTTAGGGTCACCTATTTATGGAGGCTGCTGTCATTGCCATTGGAGGTGAGCAAAGAAATAAACAAAATTATCCTGTAACTAGACCTCAGAATCATAATTGTCCATGGAAGAACAATTACCAGTTAGCCAATCAATGCCAAATGTTGTACCTTTGGTTCTCAGACCAATACCGAACCATGCACGTAACATTAGCAGATGCATATTAGAATAAACTCAATTCATCGGGGTACTTAAATAGTTTCATGTTGGTTACTTGGTATTTTTCCCCCAGCCTCCATTGCCTTGGTTTGTTATGCATTAGACATTACAGGAAGTCGTAGTTACTATTTATGCCTCATTGTTTTACCTTTTGTTACTGCTTTTGGTTTTCCTCACCTCAAGTGTTATATATGACAGATTGATCTTCGCCGGGCTAACAATTGTGGAATCATGCTTACAAAAGTCAAAATGCCCCTACCTGACTTAATGGTAGGCTGATGGTTAACGGTTATCAGCTAAAGGTCTTGTTGTTAAAATGCTAATTATATGAAAAATTGATAAACTATATATGTACTTGTGACAATATATAGTCACTAAATGATGCTGAGAGAGTAGAATAATGATTAACCTGTTCCTGTTTAACTTGACAAAGCATTTGAGTGTGACAACTGTATGATGCAAATGTAGGTGTTCATTTGGCCAGACAATTACTTTCATCTCTCTCTTAACAACACTAGTCCTTTTTTATTTTCTGCATAGAGTGCTATTCTTGCTCTGGATGATACTGTCCTAGATACTGATCAAGTGGAAAACCTTATCAAGTTTGTTCCAACTAAAGAGGAAATAGAACTTCTGAAGGTGATAGTTTATAGTACAGTGTTGCTTGAAAAAAATTCCTTAAATTATTACTGTGCTTCCTGTAACCCCTAATTTTCTGCATATTGTTATCAGGGTTACAAAGGAGATAAGCAATTACTTGGAGAATGTGAACAGGTGACTTTTTTTTTTGCATCTCAGTGAAAAATTGTGTTGTGTTTTGCACTCTATATTCCATGAAGCCCGTAATCACAAACTTGCAAATTCATTTGTATAATTAATTTTGACTCCGAGACACACTTTTCTGCTTTGTGCTGCAGTTCTTTATGGAGCTTATGAAACTACCCCGTGTGGACTCTAAGCTGAGAGTTTTCTCATTCAAAATTCAATTTCGTTCTCAGGTTAGACCGTTGATTCATTTTCTTGCTGTCAGGAACTGTTTATTTTGCTTGGCTTTTTTCGTATTTCATATTTTCTATTCATTTTTTTCAGGTTTCTGATCTTAAGCGGAACCTGAACATTGTTAACTCATCTGCAGAAGAGGTGAGCTTTTACTGTTTATTTAAAATTTCATGTTACATAATTAACACCATTCAATTTTTTTATTTTGCTGTGTTTTTCGCAGATAAGGGGTTCAGCAAAGTTGAAAAGGATTATGCAGACTATTCTTTCTTTGGGGAATGCATTGAATCAAGGCACTGCTAGAGGTAATAAGAATTGTAAAATTGATAATTATTGTTGAGGAGACATTTTTTGAAATACCATTATTTATTTGTAATCACACTTAACTTTTCCAACATGAGGTAGCATCGAGTGCCACCAATTCTCCATCTTATTCAAATACATATATGTTATTATGTTAAGTCTTGGAAACGAGGAACTAAATTATTACATTAATACGAAATATCACACTAGGCTTAAAGTTTAGAAGGAAGTGTGATGATATTAGTTTATCTTTATCCTAGTGTAAAGTTACCTACATTATAACTACTCAAGATAGTTACTAAGCCTCGTCAAATCCTTCCTGTGAAACGGATAGCAGTGGTAAATATCTTCTTGATGACTAATATTATCTCCTGGTGGTTTGGTAGACTCAGGTAGTGCAATCAATACTTGATTGAAAACTTCATCATTTATCATCCACTAGTTTTATCATGTTAGTCGTTTTGCACAGTTATTTTTTTGTAATTATGATTTGTCATATACCATCTTAATCTTTGTAAAGCACAACTTTGGTGGCAGGGTCATGTTAACAATTATCTTATTATTTTTAACTTGTCAAGACAATGTAGTTTCATTTCCTCGGATTGTTTGTTACTCTTATTTGTCCTGGCTGCACTGCTATTCCAGTGTTTCTTTTTTGTTTGTAGGTTCTGCTGTTGGGTTTAGGTTGGACAGCTTGCTCAAACTAAGTGATACTCGTGCACGGAACAATAAGATGACCTTAATGCATTATTTGTCCAAGGTACCTTGGGTTCATATATGAGAAAATAATTCATACTATTTTGTAATTATTTTTTAGAAAACATTGTTACATTATGCATGCCTATATGTAGGCATAGATAGGTTAAATTAAAGAAACATGAAATCATCACTAATTGGGATTAGATGGCTCTTGGCCAAAGAGCACGATCATATCTTGTTCTTGTGCCTTACCGCTGCAAAAATTGTTTGTAAAGAACGAGCAAATATGTCATGCACGTGGAGCCATGGACCACACATGCAGCGAGATCTGTGTAGGAATTGTTGTAGCTCAGGAGCCACTACAACAGTAACTTCTAGTTTGTTTCAGTTTTGATCTATTATTATGATTAGAAAGTTATACTTAATAATCTGAGATTGAATGTTAGGATAAGAGCTTGACTCTCATCAGACAACTCAAGTTACCCCCTATAAAAGGCTATGCCTGTAACATAATAAATCAAGCAACACAGAATAATGGTATTTTCCTTACAAAAAACCTTCAATCTTATGTATTATATTTTTCTCCTTATTTTATCTCCTCTCCTTCCAACCACACTGCCCTGGTCTTCTTCCTTCCCAGCAATAGTACCGCACTCAGTAATTCCTACACATTATTCAAACCCATAACAGGAAATGTCCAAGTAACCAGCTTCGTTATGCATTCTTCAACTTGACATTTTTAACTTCAGATGTGCTGAGTTGGGATCTTCCTATTTTGCTGGATTTGTTTTAGTGAAACATCAGGTTTACACCTTTGCTTTTTGAGGTGAAACCTACCTTATGAGTTCCTAATTCTGAATTGGAGCTATGATCACTCAAAACATGCCCTTTGTGTCATTGTGACAAAGGGCTTTAGAACCTTTGTTATGTTCTCTCTGTGGAAACTGTGAACAATAATAGTTGGTAGTGATGTGCTGATGTGCATGCTCAATTCAAGTTATGTCAGTGTAGGTCCTTTCTGAGAAACTTCCAGAACTTCTTGACTTCTCCAAAGATCTGGCTAGTTTAGATTTGGCAGCTAAGGTATTATAGACTGAACTATATTTTTGATGTTTTGACCACTTTGAATATTTAACTCAATGATATACTGATTTAAGTCCCAAGAACTGATTGGATGCAGATACAACTGAAGTCTTTAGCAGAGGAAATGCAGGCCATAAACAAAGGACTCGAGAAAGTTGAGCAAGAACTAACTACATCAGAAAATGATGGTCCTGTGTCAGAGATATTTCGCAAGGTAACTACAATTGTTGTATTTTCCGAGCGTGCTTTAGGAATTAGTTACTACCACTGTTTGACTACAATATAAAATTCATGAAGGTACCACCTTGGTGTCTAACATGCAAGATGTTTTTTGAATATATTACCAGTTTACCATTATCATGATTCCACTAAACTAAGTACTGCTTTAAACAGACACTGAAGGATTTTCTCAGTGGTGCTGAAGCTGAAGTTAGAGCCTTGACTTCACTTTATTCTAATGTGGTGCGTGTCTCCCTTCAAGTAAATTTCATGTCTGCCATGTATACCCTGGCCCATTAGGGCATGCACAAGCAGTACTAAAAGCAGTTAATAGAAATCATCCATCTCACCTGTATACAGCGCTATAGATAGCTTATATAATAGTTCATATGTTTCTTGTCTGTATTAGATGATCCTAGTTGCATTGAAAGACATTTTTTTGGTTTCTTGTGCTACAGTCGATTGGAGCATTATATACAACGTCTTTCCCCTTTATTCTCATTCATATATGCAACAACTGTACGTGTGATATGTTGTAGATGATGAACTGTAGACTGTAGTACATATGTACATGTTCTGGGCTGTGTCTGCACTCTGTGGCAGTATTTGAATGCCCACATGGAGATTTTAGATAAACTGACATCAAATGGACATACTATCTATATTTTTTTTATCATGAAGTTAGAGTTCTCTAGTATCACCAAGGGTCAAATGAAACTACCTCTCTGTGATTTTTAATCTCAGAGGTAAGGTTGTGTACACCTACGTTTGCAGGAGTTTCGTCGGAAACATTGGGTTATGATGATGATGAAATGGACATAAAGGAACAAAAGCAGTGATGTTAATAGGGTTTAAAAAATGTTGAAAATAAAAAAATAGATTTGTTGGTCAAATCCATTTTAATTTTCAAATGGACTAAAAAAATGGATTTGCATATATAGAAGATTATAGAATTTTTATTTTTAATATATTTATTTTTATTCGTTTATGCAAAATTATAAATCGGATTGAAATTTAGACACAAATAGGCCCGGTCGCACTTTCAATTAGCGACAGGTAACCTGTCGCGGATTGAAAGCACGACGGGTTGCTGAGAGGAACGTGCAGGAGAGAGGGCTGGTCGATCGTTAAACGAATGCACGATAGGTTCGGTATGAACAGTAACTTCCAGAGAATTTGAACTTCTTATATCTATTAACATTTCATACCATATCCAACTTACACGAAACAAATTTTAAAATTCATGTAAAATCCTAAAGAACCCATTTTTCAAACTTTCAAATTTTAAATTTTTTTGAATTTTGAATTTCGAATTTACACTTGAATTTGTATTTGAAATTTTGAATTTTTGAATTTTGAGTTTCGAAAATTCAAAGTATGAAGAATGGGTTTTTTAGGATTTGACATGAATTTTAAAATTTGTTTCGTGTAAGTTGGATATGGTATGAAGTGTTTAATAGATATAAGAAGTTCAATAAACAGTGTTGTTACTGTAGCTTCAAGCCTTAGGATTTGACATGAATTTTAAAATTTGTTTCGTGTGAGTTGGATATGGTATGAAGTGTTTAATAGATATAAGAAGTTCAATGAACAGTGTTGTTACTGTAGCTCGAAGCCTGTCGCGAATTGAACGCACGATCGGTGCCTGTCTCTCCAACGCCGGTCTTCTCACGAAGCTATCGTTCGTCCAAAGTGCGACAGGGTACTGTTGTGAATTCAAAGTGCGACCGGCGCCTATTTGTGTCTAAATTTCAATCCAACATATAATTTTGCATAAACGAATAAAAATAAATATAAAAAAATAAAAATTCGAAGATTATATTCATTACTGCATTAATGAAATCGGCTTGGTGAACGATCGTCAAAATATGTCAAAAAATTGTTTTAGAAAACTAGAAAAACTTTGAAAACCCCAACTATAGGAAGTAATGAAATTTAAAGAATGATCTAATAGAACAAATTTTTTATAAATATTGAATATTTTTAGTACTTTTGTTGTTTGAATATGCAGATTTCAGTTCTTTGTTTGTTTGTTTCGTTGCTTTGCTAGAATCTTACCAGATTCACACACAAAGTATTAATACTAACATGGAACCTCAGTTATGACTCATCAGCAGATGCTTGATAGGAAATTATAATAAAAGATGTAAATTTAGAAAATATTGCATTCTACTGCTACAAGAAACCGATAGACTAACAATAAATTTGGTATCGAATGACTATGCTCTTTAATCTTCTACTTGTTTTAATCAAATTATATGCAAATTTGTCCCCTGCAGGGCAGGAATGCGGATGCATTGGCACTTTATTTTGGTGAAGATCCAGCACGCTGTCCATTTGAGCAAGGTGATACTTTCATGATATTCCAGTCCTTCAGTTGTCCTGAAAATAGGTTTATTAGTTGGTTATGACTGAGGTAAAGTATTAGTGCACTTTTTTCTTAACCATTTCTCATTCACAAATATTTTCCCTGTTCTTTTATAGTGGTCACAACACTACAGAACTTTGTGAGATTGTTCATGCGTTCACATGAAGAGAATTGCAAACAATTGGATCTCGAAAGGAAGAAAGCTCAGAAGGAATCAGAAACAGAAAAGACCAAGAAGGATTCGGAAAATGAGAAAACTAAGCTCAATAATTCAATTAAAGAGTTGGAAATTACACTTACATCACCTGCACAGACTGCCAGTGCCAAATGATGCCTAATACAACAATAGATTTTCCAATAAAGGAGCAAAACTTCTTTCTGCTGCCTGCTCCCAGCAGTGCTTTCTCTGGTGGAACTGTGGAAGCACGATGGATATGTTGCACCAAGGATTATTCCACGGCTGCACCAAGAAAGACAATGCATCAGTAAGCATGGGAGCATTTCACTGTTTCAAAACACTATATTTGTACAAGTTGCAGAATTATGTCCTACTTTTCCACATGACATATTTGCACCTGACTTTGGGCTAAATCCATATCGATTTTTTATTGGCTAATTAAACATTGTTTGTTGGCAGCCATATTTCTAACTGAGGGATTCCTGAAGAATTGTTCCTGACAACAAGCTGTACAGATCAGACAAAATAATAGCCTCTTTTGGGTACTACAATTAATCATCAGTATCCTTATAGTTTTTTTTATTTGTTTAGTTATAGGTAGCTAATATTTGACGTATTGTAAATAATAAATTTTGTCAGTAGAAATGGTTGGTTGTTGATAATTTGATATATTTAGGTGGTTAGATTTGTAGTTTTTGTTGTAAAAAGTAAGTTGATCTTTGTTATATAGCTTGTATGATATGTGTTCAGTTTATTCAACCTGGTTTGACTTGCGTGTTGTGGCATGGTGTTCACAACAATAGGGGCATCATCTATAGATCTCAAGCTTGTATGATATGTGTTCAGTCTGTTCAACCTGGTCTGACTTGTGTGTTGTGGCATGGTGTCCACAACAATAGGGGCATCATATATAGACATCCATGAGAGAGGAGAGAGGAGTGCTCAAGGGGTGAGAGAGCTTCTCATCCAAGAATGGGGTGGATTCCGTTACAAAGGCTATGGTGGCTTGTTTATATAGGGTGAGGGCAAATGTGAAATCCCCTCCCTTGTCCTTGAACTCCAGATGTCCGGTGGGTATTCTAGTACATTGATAATTTACATAAGGGGCCATGGGTCTTCCTATACAAATGGTCTACTCAATTTTAGCCCATTGCTTCGGACAACCCAAAAGATGGGGTACCCTTAACCCTATGGTACAACAGGAGTCTCTTATATGTTTGTGTTGAGTCCTCGAGGGATGGGTAGATACAACAGACGTCGGGTTCTTGGCCAAGCTTTTTCGAGGGTTGGAGCGATTCAAATCTTTGTTCTTCGTCTGCCTTTGGGGTGTCCTCGTCAAAAACTCCTCTTGGAAAAACCTGGTGGGAAAAAACCAGGATGGAGAAAAGAGTGCCTAGCGGACGCGTAGTAGTCTTGGTGAAGACGATGAGAATTCAAATCTTCCAGGGTTGTCCTTTGGGTCACATAGCCGCTTCGTTGAGGCCGTGGCCTTCGCGACGAGCGGGGAACCTCCGTGACGTAGACGAAGTAGTTGCTGAAGTTGTCGCAGGCCTGCTCTGTCGAGGCCATGGCCTTCGGGACATAGACGAAGTAGTCGTCGAAGTTTTCGTAAGCCTACTCCATCGAGGTGGTGGCCTTCGGGATGAGCGAGGAACCTTTGGGATGTAGATGAGGTAGTTGTCGAGTTGTAGACCCGCTCCTTCGAGCAGGAACTTTGGTGTTGTAGACAAAGTCGTTGACGAAGACGTCGAAGGTACTCGGCGAAGGAGAAATCCAATAATCTCCTAAGCATACGGGGAGTGGTATAATAATCTTTGGCACTTGGCGAAGTGAAATCCACAAACCTCCAAAGCATGTGGAGGGTAATATAATAATCTTTGGCACTTGATGAAGAAGAAATTCATGAATCTCCGAAGCCTACGGAGGTAATATAATAATTTTCGACACTTGACAAAGAAGAAAACCGTGAACCTCTGAAGTATGCGAAGGGTAATATAATAATCTTCGGTACTTGATGAAGAAGAAGTCTAATATGACAACCTTTGGTAGTTGGCGAAGGAGAAGTCCAATATAATAACCTTTGGTACTTGATCGAGGAGAAGTCCAATATGATAACCTTCGTGTTGTAGTCGAAATCGTTTTTGTTTAACTAGGTTTGAGGGCACCATATCCTTCTCCCTAGCCCCTCATCTGCGTGTTTCTGATCTTCTGAAATACTAACCTGAAGTAAACTGATTGGGTGCCCGAATGCTTATAAGGATTCATGATTTGGTGAAGATATATATCTGGGAGGACAATCTTCGATGCGTGTGATAGCGCGGAGGCACGTGACAGCGCATAGTCTTCGATATTTGTCGTAGTAAAAAATCGTAAACTTTCGAAGATTTCGAACAATAACTTGGTAATCTTCGGTGATTGATAGTGGTGAAAACCGTGAACCTCCGCAGCTTGCGGAGGGCAATATAATAACATTCGGGGCGTGTGATAGCGCGAAGGCGTGACAGCGCATAGTCTTCGAGCACGTGATAGCGCATTTGAATCTTTGGGCATGTGACATCACAATACGAAGGGTGATGCCGCGAAGATCCATTGGTCCCTCAGCCCTTTGGTATGAAATATGATGGTGGTCAGCTTTCAGCTATGAGTCAATTTATTTGGCGCTTGATGGCATGATACGAAGGGTGATGGCACGAAGATTCGTTGGTCCCGCGATAGCCCCTTGGTATCAAATTCGATGGTGGCGAGCTTCTAGCTATGAGCCGAAATTTTTATAGCGCTTGATGGCGCTGATGGGTGAGGGGTGCTGGTCGTGATTGTCAACGGGCCCCGTGCCAGCCTCCAGAGGTCGTCAACCCTTTCTGTCCCTTGAAATTTATCTGGCGCTTTGGAGCGATATGAAGAGTGATGCCACGAAGATCCGTTGGTCCCACAACAACTCGGTATCAAATACGATGATGACGAGGTTTTATCTACAAGCCAAAATTTATGTAGTGCTTGATGGCGCAATGCTTTCGGTGATGCCGTGAAGATCCTTTTGGTCTCGCGACACCCCTTGGCATTCTTCCTTTGGTGGCGAACTTTTTGCTAAGAGCCGAAATTAATATAGCGCTTGATGGCGCTGATGGGGGGCTGGGCGTGATTGTCAACTGGGCCGTGCCGGCCCTCGGGGGTCGTCATCCGCAAAATTAGTTTGGGTGCTACTACCTGCACCGTCGCTTAGCGATAGCCCCTTAAGTGTCTTCTTACATGACCAGATAGAATAATGGGATTTTGGGTCTTGCGATGATGAACACCTCCTAAGCGTCCGGAGGACAATATAATATCCCCTGATATTTGGAGGCAAACAATTTTTTGCCCTTCGCAGCTTGCGAGAGACAGAATAATATCCTTCGGTGATTGACACGGCTGAAATCCGTGAACCTCCGAAACTTACGGAGGTCAATATAATAAACTTCGGTACTTGGCAATGGTAAATTTATTAAATTCGTAAACCATGCGGAAGACAATATAATAATTTTTGATACTCATCATTGATGAAATCCGCAACTTCCAATGCCTTCGGAAGTGTCGACTGGTGGCTAATCGAGGGTCATCGTCGACAATGGATTTGTTCGCTAGAACCAAACAAGATGGTAACACAATACAAAGATTTATACATGTTCACGCCCTCAACTCAGAGGTAATACCTTAGTCCTGTGCTTTAGGATTATGTGTCTGCGTGAATTCGCAGATGAAGATGTAGATGATGAAGATAATTATGTGACCCCTACCCCTCCCTTTATATAGTGTAGGGGATAAGGTTACATGTCCCTATTCAGTACATGATACCAGATTCTGTTATATCAGCACATCATATGCACCGACATTTACAAGTATGAATCTCCTAATTACATGGAGCTAAACTCTATTCTCGAGAACATCCTTGGCAACCAAGTTGTCTAGCCCGAGTAGTCTTCATCCCTATCCAGCCAGCTTAGATCGCCCCTCATTTGTTACCCCCACCCCATTTGTTATCTCATGGGCCTTTTAGAGGATACCCGGGGCCCATGTAGTCCACAGTAACCCCCGAGTGCTTTACGATCGAGTCAGATGTCTGGCCGACTGGTTTGATGGATGACTCGTGTAATCTGAAAAGAAATTGTAAAGAACTCAATAAATCTTAAGTTTTTATGTTAAAAGCAACACCCTACTCGGCAATACCGAAATTTCGGCTTTCGGCCTATTTGGCACGTCACTTCAGCTAATGAATTTGGCTACTTGGCACCTATTCTCACATTGTGAAAATAGCAATCGACCCATCATGGAGCACGCTTTAAGCCACGCAATCACATCTTACATCTTGTGGCATGCTGTGTGTTATGCGTTTAACGTATGTAAGCATCAGACGCCTGGCCCTGTCTTGCAGGAACCAGCACTCGGCCCAGCATGGGGCGCGTCTCTCAGCTGGATGGTACCTGTCCCAACCAGAGAAGGGATCAGCTAGCGGCCCACTTAAGGGCAAACCGATTGGATAAAATTTAGCCGAGAGGTATTTGTACCTCGGTAGCTGTATACAACCGGCGACCTATAAAAGGCATACCTTCGAAACAGTACCCAAGCTTCATCAACACCCAACCTTGAACATGCAAAGTTGGCTAGTGGCCCAACATGGGGTATGCCACAAAACATTTTTCATTGCGTGGCGCTTCCAGTTATATACCCTCAAGGGTGTACCGAGGCCAAATTAGGCTCGGTGTTAACATATCACCACCGTTAGTAGTATGTTGTTAAGAAAGCCTATTAAGGGGGTTGCCTTTTGCTTAATTGGGTTTGGCCCAAGCCCATTTTAGGGGAAGGCGAAGAGTTTTCGCGCCCTTCTTGCCTAGCCGAAGCGTCATGCGCTTCCGCCGGGAATCACCATGATGGTTTCATTGTGTTCAGAACGAGTTGTGAGGCACGTCTCTTGAACTTCTCCATGTATAAAGGAACCCAAATACAGCGTATTGCTTCGCATCCAGTTTTCAAGCCTCTGTTCTCCCTTTTTTGGAAAAACTCCAAACCTCTTCTTTTCTCTTCTCCCTATTGCAATGGAGGGCCAGGGAGAGATAGTCGACGAATGGGCCGCGGCCGCCGCCCAAGCTGCCCTGGATGACATTTGGAGGCAGTTCCGCGAGGCAACCGCGGAAATCCGCGCGGAGGAATCCATTAGGGTTTTAATCCGCGGGTTTCCGCAACTGTATCAGTGCACATCCAATTGAAGGATGCACTGGTTGCCACTCTGCTAGTAGAAGGATGGTACTAGAAGTGCCCTCCTCCTCGTCAGGAAGAGTGATCCTTTTTTTATCCCTTTGCAAGCCAGCGACGAGCCCTAACTCATTGTGTTGTGCTGCAATGTTACCCTGTAATCCGACCTAAGAGCCATAATGAAAATCTTTTGGGCAAATTCCACTAGTCTTCGCTTCGATCTTTCCTTATAATCATGAAACCTCGAATTTCTGATTGATATTGTCTTCATCGGAGTAGTTAGATCAACACGTGCCTCAAACGAGCATTCAACACATCAGCGAACCTCTTTGGGAGCGCCACTCGGCAAACCTGAGTGGTTAATCGTACGCCCATCGAAAAGGCTGCATTTCAGCGTCAAATAAGGCCTAGCCCAAAGTATGCACTGTGGCCCCTTAAATTTGTGGGATAGGGGAACGAATCGCTCGACCCCGCCCATTTCTCGCGCTAGCAGTTTCGTCCACTCCATCGAATTCCGCCGCTAGGGTTTCCTTCCTTCGCACTCTCCGCCACCACTGATCCCGATCCAACAATAGCTCCTCCAACTCCCGCAGCCTCGAAGGCAGCCAAGAGCGCGAAGGAGTGGATTAAGTCCATCACCACGGACCGGTAGCTGCAGAGGCCTGTGTCCGTCGGCGTGCTACCTTTGGAGGAACTGATCTTGTGGCGCGCCGCCGTCGGTGAGTCCTTGCTCCTCCTTCTTCTGGGAACTTCTGCATTTTTATGGGATTTACCTGACTCATCTCAACCCGAATTCCATTTTCCAAATCATCGTCTTTATCCACGTTTGCGAGGCATATCTTGGGATTGCGCCTCATTTCGACCTTTTTATATCCCTTTTTCTTCTCAAGTCCTTCCCCAGCAAAACATCCCCCAGGGTCGTGGGCGGCGTTGGCTTCCAATTGCGGGAAGGGGCTAAAAAGTTTTACTTCGATCTTCCCATGAAAACTTCAAACAAGGGCTAGCATTCTGAGTGATTCTATTGTGCCAACCTTTCTCCAGTCCTTCCATCGTTCACGGGAGATTGTCCCACACTCTGCACTTCCTGATCCTCCACTCTCGCCGAGAGCGAAGACAGCCAGGTTAAAGAACCGCTTCCCCTCCTTGGGGATTTGAAGGCTAATGGGCTAACCGGCGTTGGCGTAGTTATAAACTACAGCTTCCGTCGTGTCCAACCCCTGAAAGAGAGAGTACACCTTGGATTTGAATATTTGGGGTCCACAGACGCCACTCGGGAGAGCGAAGATAAGATCTCCCAGAAGTCCCTGGTCAACCGAGTGGCTGATATCTTCTCCTTAGGCACGCTCATAGAGAATGAAGACTGTCCGGGTCCATATCGCTTGTCGAACCCACCTCCTATGGTAAGAAAGGAATCTCTTCCCTTCAACCTTGATTGATATTAAGAAATCCCATCATAACTGACCGAGCTTGACTCCTTTGTAGGAATGCGGCGCATTCTTCTCCATCAATCAAGTTCCCGAAGTCCCCAGCAAAAAGGAGGCACTGCTCAAGCGTCCTGTGGAGGACTTGGCTGATGCTCCTCCAGCCAGGAAGGGCAAGGGAATCGTCTTTAAAGACTCGGATGAGGATGAAGACGAAGATGACGTCCCACTCCTACACCGACATCGTCAAAACCCAATGTCTAGCCCTGCTCCTGCTGAGCAAGCTCCAAGGCCTCCATCTCCCCCAATAATCAGCTTGGAGGCCGCATCAGGGCCAAGAGGGCCCTTCGGTTCCACCCCGAGTGGTCAAATCACCAGGAAAGGCATGGGAGTTAAATTCACAACGTCACAAAGGTTTCCCTCGCAACTTCTTTTAATTATCTGCAGGGAAATCGCCTTCTTGAAATCTTCTGTCACTCGCAGGAAACCCATCTCGGGTACATTCAGGAGCAAACCAGCACTAAGGCAACAATTCCCACTCCTTCTGCTCCTCCGCCACCAACTCTTCAGGCAGAACCTGCTCCAGTCAGGGAGTCGGCCCAACAAGCAGCGCCTCGACCTACTGCTCCGCCACTCCAGGACACCCATCAACATTCAAAGGCTAAGGAGAACATCCCAGCCCTGGCTCCAGAGAGCCCAGAGCCATAAATCCAGGAGATTCCTCATCCTGCCGCCACTGTCAATGCCCCTCCTCTCCTTGTAAAATGGAGAAAGGAGATGGAAGGCTACGAGGTTGATGACGAATTGGAGACCGAAGAGTGGGAGACGCTACAAAACGTAACGAAATTCAGTGTCAACATGCTCAAGGTAGACCTTCTTCATATCTTGAACTTTTATCTTAATCAAAGCATATCTAATCGCTATTTTTGCCTCCACCCAGTGCATGAGAATGCGGGCGGCGCAGAAGACCCGGCACCTACAAAAGGCCATTGACCAGCTGAAGTCCAAGGATGAGTTTGACAGCGCGCTTTATGCGCAGAAGTCACAATTTCGTGGCAAAATCTAGGACCACCGTAAGGAAGTGACTGAATTGCGGCTCCGCCACGTAGAAGAGGCTAACACCATCCGGGGTAAGGTACTATCCGAGTTGTGTCACACTTGATATTGATCTTGAATACTCCTTATGATCAATCCTTTCTGTATAAAGCTCTGGAGGAGAAATAAAAAGTGATGGAGGCGAGGCAAAGGTTTTCCTGGCCAACACCCAAGCCGAAAAGTCGACTCAGGAGCTGAAAGGTAAACTCTCCAACTCAGCCTCTCCTTGGCTCGGTCCCGCTGATGCCTTGATCGTATTATTTTGACTGGCTGATTTTGTAGCCTACCAACTGAAGTTCAAGGTCCAGTTCCAAGTCTTTGACAAGAAGGTAAAGTCCGCCGTCGAACTACGCAACCGAACTCTGAGAGCGGTCGCTGCAGTGCTGCAATATATTTACTCTGAAGAAGAGTTTACATCTGACGCCGATGTAGTAATGGAACGACTTGAAGACGCTCCTGCACAGCTTAAGGCCTTTGCAAAGGAGGCGGTGACGACTTGTACGAGCCAAGCTCTAGCCATCATGAAGTTGCACTACCTTGACATAGACTTTGATGTCGTGCGAGAGGGCTTCGCCTGTTCTAAAGAGGAAGCCTCGACTCTTATGGAGGAAGCCAAATAGACCTTCGCCACCTTAGTAGAGATTTTAGATTTGTAGATACTTCATCTCCGTATGGTTAATTCTGTAATACATCCAACTATTGATCATCGATACTACTAATGCCATTTAACCAAGTATTTGATTTATCCCACTTTTCGTGTAACGCCTTTTGCCAATTGGTACAGCCCCCGAGTGTTGAATTTCACAATACCCAAATTCGAAAATTGTAAAGAGAAAACAACTTTATCGATAAGATAGAGTGCGGTGAATCCGTACACTATTTTTAGTGTAGCATCTGACTTACCACTTAGTCGTGTACAGCTAAGTGGCAAGTCAAACGAGCAACTAATTTACAATGTTTGAATATAGGATTCTAGAATAAAAGTGACGTAGCTGCTCAATGTTCTAGGTATTAGGCATATCCAATCTGTCTTGACGCTTTAGCCAGTAAGCCCCCGGGCGGTACTCTTATGGAGGAAGCCAAATAGACCTTCGCCACCTTAGTAGAGATTTTAGATTTGTAGATACTTCATCTCCGTATGGTTAATTCTGTAATACATCCAACTATTGATCATCGATACTACTAATGCCATTTAACCAAGTATTTGATTTATCCCACTTTTCGTGTAACGCCTTTTGCCAATTGGTACAGCCCCCGAGTGTTGAATTTCACAATACCCAAATTCGACAATTGTAAAGAGAAAACAACTTTATTGATAAGATAGGGTGCGGTGAATCCGCACACTATTTAGTGTAGCATCTGACTTACCACTTAGTCGTGTACAGCTAAGTAGCAAGTCAAACAAGCAACTAATTTACAAAGTTTGAATACAGGATTCTAGAATAAAAGTGACGTAGCTGCTCAATGTTCCAGGTATTAGGCATATCCAATCTGTCTTGACGCTTTAGCCGGTAAGCCCCCGGGCGGTTTACTTCATCAATCACATAAGGGCCTTCTCAGAGTGGGGAGAGTTTATGCTTGTGCTTCTGATTCCTTCGGAGGACCAGATCTCCTTTGAAGAACGCACGGCCCCGTACGTAGCGCTGATGGTAGCGACGCATGCCTTGTTGGTACTTAGTCGACTGGATCATTTCTGCTTCCCTAGCCTCCTTGAACCGATCAATGTATTCTAATCTCTCGTCACCCGACTGGTTGTCCTCGTAGCTGTGGACTCGTGGAGACCGAAATTTCAATTCAGTTGGGAGAACCGCTTCTGAGCCATAGACTAGAAAAAAGGGTGTCTGCCCGGCTGCTTGACATGGGGTTGTTCTGAGCCCCCAAAGAACCGAAGGCAACTACTTGACCCAGCGCGTGGCATATGGCTTTGGGCGATCGAAAATCCTCGCTTTAAGTTCTTGTAGAATTAATCCGTTGGCACGCTCCACCTGCTCGTTGCTTCTTGGGTAGGCCACTGAGGCGTAACAAATTTTGATGCCCAACTCCTTGCCCCATTATTGGAACTCGCTGCTTTTGAACTGAACGCCTTGACACTTGGTCATACTTCATCTTTGCAATGTAGAACGGCATGAAAAAATTAATTAGTTTAGATCTGTTCTTTTGAGATGATCTGAATGTAAAATGACAGAGCATTGAGAGTTTCTCGAGGGAGTCTCGAGATTCGGATCCATTTCATTTAACTTGGTTTTTAAAGCGTTAGAATCCACCTTCAAAACAACAAAAAAGGACTCAAAAAACACAAAGTATATTTCTTTTCAAAGCGTAGATAAGTCATTAAGCATATTTCTTTTTAAAGCGTAGATAAGTCGTTAAGTTGTTAAGCCGTTAAGCTGAAAAGAGCAGGACCGTTATTCTCATGCAACATTTCAAAATGATGCGTCCATGGCATAAATAATGCTTGTAGAAAGAGCAAATCCCGGTGTGTACGAGCAGCACCAGCATTAGAAGATGTGCACGCCACTTCCATATAACAATGAATCATATGGAGAGGCCTCTATCCAGATTGCTACTGACCTTAAACACTGCACTGCGTGCCCCAAAGTATCGAGAACCATTAAAATAATTTAGTGGAGCATTTATTCAAAGGTGATCTATTTTGGTCATTGGGATTGCTTTGCTATCACAATCATGAGGCCATAATTAACATCAAGGTTTAATTACAAGTTGTATTAAAGTCTCCGTGTTTGCATGATTACTCAAGGGATATTGATACGTAGTACTTGCATGGCATATTGCTGAAATATTTAAGAGGCAAGCAATACAGTGGCAAATGTCAACCGGGCTAGAGATGCCTCTGATGCAGCGAAAGAGCTTTGCACGAGTTTCTTCTCCTAGCTGACCGCATTGGTGTAAATTAGGGAGTCAGAGAAATTTGGGAGAGGCATCAGTAATACTAATTTCCAGATCGGTAGGGTGCCTTTAAAATGTTAAGCACTTATTGCCGTATGTGTAGCTTCACCACAATCAAACCTGTGGCATTATCATGTGATTCAGCATTATCATGTGATTTAGGTTCAGGTTGCATTATTTGCACTGAACCATTTTCAGAATTAATTGATTGATAAAAGTGCCTGAAGAGATTAAACTTCCAAATTCTAAAGGAAATCGCAACATGTATAGCATCAAATTGAAAAAGTCGTGATATGGATTAAAACAGTAGGGAAGGATGTGGTATAACAGACTAAGTGAATTTCTTTTGAATAAAGGATATTTAGGCCCAGTTCTTTTTAGCTTATCAGCTTAACGGCTTAACAACTTATCTACGTTTTAAAAAGACATTTGCTTTGAGTTTTTGCATCCGTTTTTTCGTTGTTTTGAAGATGGGTCCTAACGCTTTAAAAAGCAAGTCAAACGAAATGGATCCGAATCTCGAGACTACCTCGAGAAGCTCTCAAAGTTCAGTCATTTCAGCCGTTCAGCTGTTCAGCCGTTCAGATCAGCTCAAAAGAACATGACCTTAAATAATGATGATTGTCCTTTTGTGTTTATAAAAAAACACAAAATGACTTTTGCATTAAATCAATATATGTTGATGATTTGAATATCATTGGAACTATTGATGGCATAAAAGAAGTAAGCAATCATCTAGTGACAGTGTTTGAAATGCAGGATTTTGGCAAAACTAAATTTTGCTTAGGTTTGCAACTTGAGCACCTCCATAATGGAATTCTGGTACACCAATCTTGTTATGCCCAAAAGATAAGAAATTCAATATGGATAAAGCTTATCCGTCTGAAACACCTATGGTCGTAATATCTCTTGAGAGAGAAAGACTCATTTAGACCAAAGGATGAAAATGAAGTATTTTGGGGCCTGAAGTCCCATACATTAGTGCTATTGGAGCATTAATGTATTTAGCTTGGAGCATCAATGTATTTAGCGAATTGCACCAGGCCCGATATCGTATTCGCATTCGATTTATTGGCCAGGTTTAGTGCCGCACAAACAATGAGACATCGGAGTGGCATTAAAAATATCATGAGATACCTACGTGGTACACAAGATCTTGGATTATACTACAAAAAGAATCAAGGTATGGCTATGATTGGTTATACAGATGTCGGTTATCTGTCTAATCCCCACAGTGCCGGATCTTATACTAGATTTGTATTTTTATACGGTGGTATGGCTATTTTATGAAAGTCTAGCGAACAAACTTTAGTAGCCCGCATCCACTAATCATCCTGAAATAATTGTGTTATATATATGAAGTATAACATGAGTGTGCGTGGCTTCGCAAAATGATTAACCACATTCAAGGATCATGTGGTATTAATTCGATGCAACCCCATACCATTATCTATGAAAATAATGTTGTTTGTATGTCTCAAATGCAAACAGGTTATATTAAGAGCAATATAACAAAGCATATCACTCCTAAATTATTTTATCCCCATGAACTCCAAAGAATGGTGAGATACAAATTTTGCAAACAAAGTCTTGTGATAATCTGGCATATTTATTTACTAAATCTCTAGCAAAGTCCACATTCTAAAATCATGCTTATGGAATTGGTCTGAAAAGACTTTGTGAGGAGCAATACACTGAATTATAACTTGTTAAGATCTTACGACATATGTTGCACTCTTTTCCTTTTATGATTTTTTCCTTAAGATTTCTCATATAAAATTTTTAATGAGGTAATATAAAATACAAGCTATTCTCTTTTCTTCATCCATTTTTCCCATAAAGATTTTGGAAGGGGTTTTAAATCCGGCATAACATAATTCTCTTTGTTCAGTTTTCTACAGGATTTGTGGAATTATTACTGTCATTTGATCAGGGGGAGTGCTACGACATTATTGTGATCAAATGACTGTTACATATATTTAATTAGGGAGTTAATCTCATCATTAGCCAAAGGAAAAAGTCTATATTCACCCTGAACTATGGCACTTCGTCTACATACCCCCCGAACTATAAAACTTGGTATTCTACCCCCCGAAACTGTAAAAAAGGTGCAGATAACACCCCCGCAACGTTTTGTAAGGCTGTTTTGCACACGTGGATGCAGCGTGGTAGTCCGGTCAGCAAAAATGAAATAAAAAGAAAAGTGGCGCCCACGATCCTCTCCCCCCAACCTTTCCCTGACCCCCTCTCTCTCGTCTCCCTCTCTGTCTCTCACTCGTCTCCCTCTCTCTTCTCATGGACGCCGCCGCCTTGGCCACCTCCTCGCCTCGCCTCGCCTCGCCTCGCCTCGCCTCGCCCCACGCCGCCTCCTTGCCTCGCCCCGCGCCGGCCGCCGCCCCCCCTTGGCCACCTCCTCGCCGCGCCTTGCCTTGCCCCACGCCGGACGCCGCCGCCGCCGCCGCCTGGGCCGCCTCCTCGCGGTGGGCCTCGCCTCAACACGCGCCGCTTCCTCGCCTCGCCTCGCCTCGCCCCGCGCCGCCTCCTCGCCGCACCTCGCCTAGCCCCGCGCCGCCTCCTCGCCGTGCCTCGCCTCTACACGCGCCGCCTCCTTGCCGCGCCTCGCCTCGCCCTGTGTTGGTCAGGGAGGGGAGAGAAAAAGAGGAGGAATATGAACTTAGATGCTTCCAAGCGGGTCCCATAGATTTTTTTTTTGCTAATTAAGCATCCACCTCAGCTACCATATGGGCAAAACCACCCGAAAAACCATCATAGGGGGTTATCTACACCTTTTTTACGGTTTGGGGGTGGGGGTCCGTAGGGGTAGAATACCTGGTTTTATAGTTACGGGGGTATGTAGACGAAGGGCCATAGTTTAGGGTGTAATATAGACTTTTTTCTTCTTAGCCAAAACACATCTTTTCTGTACGAAACCACCAAAAGTCACCATTTGGTGGTGCCATCTCTACAGCATGTATAAAAGGGCACTGCCCTGTGTAATCTTTACAGATATACATCAACTAGGGCGGTAAGAGCATCCACATCTGCTACTTCATCTCCACCCTCTATTTCACTATTAGAGTGTCCCTCTATCCTTCCCTCTAAATTTCCTTCAGACTTTACACTGCACTCTAAAAGATTCCTTTCTGACATCAGACACTCTATCTAGAGCTACAGTATTATAGAGTGGCTGCTACGGATGCTCTAAGCGCGCCCGCGGCGCGCCGTAGTAAATACGACTGAAATAAAGTAAAGCAAGATCAAACACAGGCTGTCTATTTTGTTTGGAGAACCCAACAGAGAAGCAACGGAAGCACAAAACGAGCGGTCAGCATAGATGGGAAGCAAACCACGATAGCATGTGTGCATGGTGAAGGACGGCAGGAAAAGTAAGGCCGGCAAAAAAGACGGTACAGAAACAAACCCAAACAGATATATATAGACACAAATCCAAACAGAAGAGGAAGCAAAAGCTATCTGTAATAGAAATAAGCAAATTGAGCAGTTGGTTCATATGAACGAGACAAAGATGAACCCTAATTTAATGAAAAGCAATGGTTATGTACAGCAGGCTAGCACACTGAGCAACCAGCTGACGCAGAGGAAGCAAACGGTGCCAGAAGCCCCACAAGCACGCATAGCCAACAGCAGCTGCGCAAGCAGAAGACGCGCATAGACCACCAATAGGCAGCAAGAAGACCCTCGTGAATGCAAAACCTGTAGTTCAACGCTCAAACATAACAAATCAGCATGTGAACAACATGCAAGAAATTAGGTCTAAAATCGATATAGCAACATATAATGCAATTTGAGTATTTTTTGTGTAAAGGTCCTTCCTTTCCTTGGCTAAGCAACAGTAGATTTTGTTATTTTGTTGCATTCTTTAATGACCACAGTGGACCATATACACATTGAACTTAAAATCACGCAAATTGAGTATACATGGAACCCTATCACATTAGCAACTAACGGTATTAACTAAGCATCGGCCGAACAATCAGATAACCAGGAATCCATACAGCCGCGGTGCAAATAACAAAAGATATAGGCTGCTTTGTGCAAATAACATTCATAAATAGTGAAGCAACTAAGAACCAACACTTCATTAACTGACCATGTTCCCAAGAACACTGAAGACATGATAAATTTGAATGGCAAATACTCAAATCTAGTTCCATAGGGTTCAGAATGAAAAAATAGTAATTCTTGAACTACAGAGATGTTGATACCTTACAAAGAATGCGAAATAGAAAATATAGTTGTCGCAGTGGCAAGACTTTATATCGACGCCTTTCTAGCGATCGTCCAAAGGGCTATAAATCCTTCATATCAAGAAGATTCCATAAACTTCCTTACTAGTCGTGCTTAAAAATGTTATGCATGGTTATGCATCTAAATACCCTTAGTTAGGTACACAAAATAATATACATCAATGGTCCTTTAAAATAAGTTTAACAAGCATATCGAAAAATAGTTCTGGTAATGGTTTTGCATTTTTATTCAATAAGTGACCGTAGTCAAATAGGGTCTAACAAGCTTATTGGATGAGAAACCTTATAGAGGATTTATCAGAGTAAATACCATAGTTTTGAATATCTACAAATATATCTTAAAATATTCTTTTGGACAAGGAATGATAACACAAGGAGAGGTTTAATAATTCTAACAAATTACTTTCTAGCAATCTTACAAGACTTAGTATTTTTCCTAAAGAAAATATCACTCTTAGGACTTGCATAGAATATTAAATATTTTCAGTGACTATACTATATAATAATATTTAGAAAGGAAAATTATTTCTTATATTTCTTGCTTAGGAAAAGGTCCCAAAATAGCTACCCTATAAATATTAGCAGCATAAGCTTGGATATATTTTTCCTATGGGAAATACCCTAAGTAGTAGTTATAGGTAATTTAACCAAGATTTTTAGGCATCAAATAGTATTTTTAACCAAGGGAAAATAATTTCTTAAATTTTCTTTTTTTATACGGAAAGGGTCCAAAATAGCTGTTCTAATTAACCAGGGGTGAAATATTGGTATTAAGAGACATAAATTATTTTTACTAGATCTCATATCAAATAAGTGCTCTAACAAACAACTTATAGGATTTTGGCAGGTCATCCATTGTTTTTAGTAAAGGAAATGTCACTTGTGGTTCTTTTACAAAAGAAAATAACTAGGATAGGTCACTAATAATGCATAAAAACATTGTATACTATGAAGAAGTTAAATTATATTTTTCCTAGGCCCAAAATGTGACATAATACTTTTTGGAAAGAAAATAAGATTTTCCGTAATTATAGAAATTGATTTTATTCCATGAGGGAGCTATAATAACAACTATTCCATATTATATTATATTCTAGCTATTGTTCATTTATGGTGAGATAATTTCCTAGCTATTTGTTACAAGTAACCTTTCATCTCAATAGCTTTTACGTGTATGGTTTTCTATAGCTAACCAGGTATCCAATGGGGTTCCTCAAATTTTCTTGAACTAGACACTTGATAAAGTTATCTCATATTATTTATTTGATAATAAGTCCTAACTACCCTATACATGTGTAGGTGTAGGTGTACACATTTTAGGTGTGAATGTGTGTACTTAAGGTAACTAAGTAATTATTAGGAATTAGTCTTAATTAATCTCGGAAGGCATGATCGATGAGATGCATGGCCGTGAGCCCACATTCATCTAAAATATGCTTCTTATAGCTCTAGAACTAGTTTTATCCACAAACCCAAATACTAGGATTATAAATGTTCAATATTTCTATTTTAGACTAAATGGTTAACTAACCGATCAATGTTGGGTTATAAGGATCTAATACCCTTTTGAACTATTACTATGTTCATTGTTCTTCAGATCAATTGCATTTTATTTAAACTAGAGCTATTTACTTTTCAGTCATAGCTACAAGCCATATAAATAATTCAAATGGTTTATTAGAGATTTCCTAGCAACTACGAACTCTCAAATCTCTTTTGTCGGAGCCTAACAATTAAATATCTCTGGGTAATAAAGTGGTTTAGTCTACAAATGGTTAACCTTTCTAGGTTTAATGAATTACTTTATATTTAAAAATGACCTAGCCGTCTAAAGATAATTAGCTAGATCACTTTCTTTTAATTTGGAAATGCAAGAACTAAACTAAGTATAAGATATATTATAGAATAATGTCTTTTGGACTTTAGATAACTTCTTTACTAATTTAATTAATGACTATCAATTAAATTTATATTTAAAACTATTTTCCTTTGGGTAGAAAATTACAGAAAATCAAACTAATTCAAAAAATTATAAAATTTATATGGGAGCTAGCTAGATTACGACTCGATCTATCTATTGGAACTTGTTTCGCTGCAATCGGACCAACCATGAATTTTTGGTGGCCATCAGAAGGAATCAAATGTATATGCACAACTAACAAATTAGCTAGCTAGTACTGCTACCTTCTTCCATACGGCTTCTTGTTCCTTGGTTGCTTCCAACAGCAAAGTGCAAGATGCAGCAACAGCAACATGGAGGAACTCCATTGCTTCTTCCTTGCCATTGGCTGTGATATTCTGGCCCATTGTGATTAGAGACCCGTTTGGCCCATGTGGATTGGTAGCGGTGGAATAGTACCACCTTGCCAGTTGAGAGAGAGTTTACTCAGTATATAAGGCCTGTTAGGTCCAAACATAGCACCTCGGGTTAACCCTTTTGGACGAAGAGAGGCCGAAAGTCCAAGCAGGTGCTATGCATGCGTGGGCCAGCCCGTAGGCAGGCTGGACTCTAAGCGAATTTGGGCCATGGTGTTACAAATGGTACCAGAGCATCAACCCTCGCTGTGCGGGTCGTGTGGGCTTAGTTGCACGGGCATATAGCGCATGGGCGTGTGGGCCGAGATGGGCACATACCATGGCATATGGGTGGGCACTATACACACGGGCGCATACTGGGGGAGATCCTGGGACATTTGCCGCATGTGCGTTATGCTGTGTGCTGACGAGGACGTCAGCCGATTAAGTGGGAGAGAGTTTACTCAGTATATAAGGCCTGTTAGGTCCAAACATAGCACCTCGGGTTAACCCTTTTGGACGAAGCGAGGCCGAAAGTCCAAGCAGGTGCTATGCATGCGTGGACCAGCCCGTAGGCAAGCTGGGCTCTAAGCGAATTTAGGCCATGGTGTTACAAATGGTACCAGAGCATTAACCCTCGCTGTGCTGGTCGTGTGGGCTTAGTTGCACGGGCATATAGCGCATGGGCGTGTGGGCCGAGATGGGCACACGCCATGGCATATGGGTCGGCACTATACACACGGGCGCATACTGGGGGAGATCCTGGGACATTTGCCGCATGTGCGTTGTGCTGTGTACTGACGAGGACGTCAGCCGATTAAGTGGGAGAGAGTTTACTCAGTATATAAGGCCTGTTAGGTCCAAACATAGCACCTCGGGTTAGCCCTTTTGGATGAAGCGATGCCGAAAGTCCAAGCAGGTGCTATGCATGCGTGGGCCAGCCCATATGCTGGGCTCTAAGCTAATTTGGGCCAGGGTGTTACCAACACAGGAAAGAGAGGGAGTTAGAGAGAGATAGCCGAGAGAGTAGAGAAGGAGAAAGAGAGCAGCAGCAGCAGTACGTTCTAGCTCCTCCATCACTTGTCGACGAACAGCCCTACACATGCATCTCCACCCAAGCATGGCTGCTTCAGTGCTTCACCCACATGCATGGCTGCTTCACCCACATGCACAAACATAGAGAGAGAGAGACGGTTTAGGGAGGCCACAAGTGCATCGAGCTGCAGAAAGAAGAAGAAGAAGAAGAAGAAGAAGAAGAAGAAGAAAGGAAACTCACCCCCACACCATGGCCGAGCTGCATGAGAGGGAGGGAGACGGTGCTGCTGTATGTTGGGGAGGAGGGAGGCAGGGGAAAAAGAAGTGAGAGGCTCCCTCTTCTTTTGTAGGGGGATTGGCCCCGGGTGAGAGGTGAGAGGAGAGAGGTGAGAGGAGAGAGGAGAGAGGAGAGAGAGGAGATACCGTGAGATAGGACAGAGGAGAGAGGGAGAAGAGATACGGTGAGATAGGAGAGAGGAGAGAGGTGAGAGAGGATTTGGTGAGATAGGAGAGAGGAGATTGGAGAGATGAGAGAGATGATTTGGAATTACAAACATAAATTTTGGTTCAAAAAGGAAAATAGCTGGAGCTATTTGGATTTTAAAATGGGTTCTTTTAGGAAAATTTCATATAGTCCACTTGAGCTCAAAATTATTGATTAGGTACCTAAAATATTCAAAATATTGAAACTAATATTCAAGGTATGGAAACACATGAATGAGCTCAAATTGATATAAACATATTTTTCTTATATATTTATATACACACATACAAGCACAACCATTCACTCAAAACAAAATAATTTAGGAAAAGGGATATATAATATTTAGCCATTATTCAAATTTTGGTGATGTTATCCAAAATATGAGAAGAACCTATTTGAAGCGCCCTAGAAATCAAGGAAACAGGAAATCTATCACTATTCAATATATGGAAATAGAAATAGCAATTTTGGAAATAATTTATTTATGCAAATCCAAGAATATAGATTACATGCATATAGAGATATACTCTTCTATATGGAAGCGCTGCCAGGAACATAAAAATAGATCATGCTACTTATTGTAGCAAGCCAAATCTATACTTTCACATACTTTTGAAATTATGAGCTTTGCACAGGGTCTTTGAAGAGGTTTTGAAGTTCTTGAAAAAAATCTAGGTCTTCTATTATTTGAAAATCCAAAGATAGTAGGACAAAGGGTTTCTTGGAGGAGAAATAAATCTGAGAGATATGGATTTGTTATAAGGAGACTTTTGGAGAAACCTAAAGTGAAATAGTGAAGAAATGCCACACAAAACATAATCTCTTTTTAGTCTATAGCAAAAATATAGGAGTCATAAAGGTAAGAGACTTATTATTAACATAGGGTAGCTCTACCAACCAAATACACTCGATATTTAAAATATAGGTTCGTAAGCATTCTCTTTAAAAGAAGCCTATTTAGATTATGCAAACAAATAATATATAACCTATAAAAATTCAAAAACTCATTAAAATCATTCTAAAGAAATATTTGAAAAAATAATTTTGTAAAAAACTGAAATCTCGTCCATTGCTCTTATCCACTTATCTTGATTAAGATATGGAGAACGGATCATGTGGAGAAAAAGAGCAATGCAGGAGATTTTAGAAATTTTTACAAAATTTAAATTTTTTAAAATGTTGTCCATTTTATATGACTTTAAAATGAGTTTTCAATTTTATAGTTTATATTAACTTTATAATTGTACATATATTATATTTTAATTGTCACGTCAAAATAGGTTTTTTATGGATTAATGGTATTTTAAATAGTTTTATGAATTTGAATTCAATGATTTATTAATTTATAATGACAATCGGTTATTTATAGCCACATATTATGTTGACTAAACAGTCATGTCATCAAAACCACCATATTAATACCACTTTGGACCTAACTGAAATGAAAACGCAACTTTGTGTACCCAAATATCTTGTTTTCAATGTTTTGGACCTAAGTGAATCTTTGGGACAACTTCATGGACCTATGGTGCAATTTACTCAAAATAATAAAACCAGAAACCATTTCGGGAAAATCATAAAAATTCAGAGAAATGATAAAAACAATTAGAAAATCATTAAAAATCATAAAATCTTAGAAAAAATCACAAAACAACTTCTAAAAAATAAAAAATACAGATATGAAAAACCAATTAGGAAAACATTAAAAATCAACAAATCATAAACAAATTCAAAAAGATCATAAAAATTCAAAAAAATAAAAAATGGGCTCATAAAAATCATAAATCATAAAATTGGAAACAAAACATTATAATCTACAAAAAAAACTTTCAAAGTCGTAAATATTCAAAAACCTCATAAAAATCTGAAAAAATTAAGAAACTTTTTTAACCATGCTTGATGACACCTCAGTGGTCTCATGAAGATCGGTTAGATGGACTCAAGTGTGATTTCATTTTTGAGATCGGTGAGATGGGCTCCGACACCGCTCTCCAATTTTATGATTTTGATTTTTAATTATTTTTCTGATTTTTTCTGTTTTTTGAATTTGTTTATGATTTATTGATCTAGTCTCTTTAGCCTGGCTGAATGGAGATCCATATTCTAGCATTTGATTGTCCAATGGGCCTTGTGTTCTAACTCTACGGGGAGATGGCAGGTCTTCCCGTAAACGAGCTGGTAGGGGGTCATACCTATTGGAGTCTTATAAGCAGTTCGGTATGCCCAGAGTGCGTCACTCAGCTTATGCTTCCAAGCCTTCCCCATGGCATCTACCATCTTTTGCAAGATGTTCTTGATTTGCTTGTTAGACGTTTCAGCCTAGCCGCTTGTTTGAGGATGATAGGGTGTGGCTACCCTATGGTCAACACCTAAGCTCTTAAGTTCATATTAAAGCTTTTGTGGATAAAGTGTGATCCTCCATCGCTAATAACAACTCTAGCGACGCCAAACCTAGGGAAGATGATTTCCTGAAACATTTTCTTAGCGTGGATGGAGTCGGCTGCACGACAAGGAAGTGCCTCAAAGCATTTGGAGACGTAGTCGACGGCCGCTCAAATGTATTCAAAAGAGTCTGATTTCGGGAATGGGCCCATAAAATCTACCCCCCAAACGTCAAAAAGATCAATTTGCAGATTGTTTCTTAGGGGCATAGCATCACGAGAATTAATGTTCCCTACTCTTTGACATGTAGCACCTCGTCTAACGAACTCTCTTGTGTCACTGTACATGGAGGGCCAAAAGAATCCACTTTGCCAAACCTTGGCATGGGTCCTGTAAGCGCCAAAATGGCCTCCGTAGGGTGACGAATGGCATTTTTCGAGGATTTCTTGCTTCTCGGCTACCGGAATGCACCGACGGAGTAATCCGTCAGCACAGACTCTGTACAGATAGGGCTCATCCCAAAGATGGGTCCTACTGTCATGGATCAACTTGTTTCTATCCTTCCCTGGTGGTATGTACCCAGCTACTAAGTAATTCACTATGTTAGCATACCAGGGGTCGGCAGATGAAACTGCCAAAAGGGTGTCATCCCGCAGATAATCATTTAATGGGGACATTCGACTTCTCCTCAACTTGCATCCGGGAAAGATGGTTGGCCACAAAATTTTCTACTCCTTTCTTATCCTTAATTTCTAAGTCAAATTCTTAGAGCAGAAGGATCCAACAGATGAGACGTGGCTTAGCATCTTTCTTGGTAAGAAGGTACTTGAGGGCCGCATGGTCTGTGTAGACTGCATGGTCTGCGTAGACAATCACCTTCGACTCTACCAAGTAAGATCGAAACTTTTCTATCGCAAAGACTACGGCTAGGAGTTCCTTCTCTGTGGTGGCATAATTGAGTTGCGGGCCTGTCAAGGTTTTACTTGCATATGCAATGTGCTTTCTATCCTTGCATTGGCCTACCACTGCCCTAACGGCAGGCCTAACACTGCCCCTACGGCAAAATCGCTAGCGTCGCACATGATTTCAAAGGGCAAGTTCCAATTAGGTGGTTGAATTATAGGCGCATAAATTAGATCTTACTTCAGGGTTTTAAAGGCTACGAGACAGTTTTTGTCAAAGACGAACTTGGCTTCTTTTGCCAGCAAATTAGTCAAAGGCCTAGCAATTTGGGAAAAATCCTTTATAAATCGTCTGTAAAATCCAGCGTGTCCCAAAAAGCTACGGATTCCTTTGACATTTATTAGTGGCAGCAACCGCTCTATCACTTCAACCTTAGCTCTATCCACTTCTATGCCTCGATTCGAAACTAGATGGCCTAGGACGATTCCTTCTCTTTCCATGAAGTGGCATTTCTCCCAGTTCAAGACTAAATCTACCTCTTGGCACCTCTTGAGGACCCTCTCTAGATTTGCCAAGCAATCATCAAAAGAGGCCCCATAGACAGAAAAGTCGTCCATGAAGACTTCCATGATCTTTTCGATCATATCAGAAAAGATTGCCATCATACACCATTGGAAAGATGCAGGGGCATTGCAAAGCCCAAATGACATGAGTAGCCAAAGATGCAGGGGCATTGAAAAGTCATCAGGGTGGATGGGAATTTGGTGATAACCAGAGGAGCCATCGAGATAACAGAAGAATGAGTGATTTGCCAATCGTTCAAGCATCTCATCGATGAAAGGCAAGGGGAAATGAACTTTCCTGGTGGCTTGGTTAATCTTACGATAGTCTACACACAAAGTTCATTCCTTTCATACTGCACTAACGTTATGCCTCCTTTCTTTGGAACTACTTGAACTGGGCTCACCCACTCACTGTCAGATCCCGGGTAAATGATCCCGGCCTGAAAGTGTTTCAAAACTTCTTTCTTGACCACTTCTCACATCGCATTATTAAGTCTTCGCTGGTGTTCTCGCGTGGGCTTATGGTCAGTTTCCATTGGGATACTATGAGTACAACGGAATATGTTGACGTATGAAATTGGTGTTTATTTGACGTCAACAGTAGCCTAAGACCGAGCTGTAAGCTTCGAGCGTAGCAACAAGACGGCTGTTCTCATCTTCACTCAGCGAATCGCTGATATGGCCGACTTGTTACAATTGTTGTGAAGGAAGACGTGCTTGAAACCAGGAGGAAGGGGTTTCAGCTCAACAGACGAGGGTGGAAGTTCTTCCTCATCGAACTTGTCAAAACCATTTGGTTCCTCCTCAGAAACAAAGTGTGGAACATCATCTTCCAAGCCCGGAGGTTTGATTACCTCGAGGAGAGAGGCAGCTCTTGCCTCTTCCAGCGGGTCAGGGAGCTGCTCGGCTTCCATTGGAAAATTAATGGAACGCGCAAAGCTCACTGAAAAGTCTTGTTTGTTGGCCGTCAGGCCAACAAATTCTCCTCTTTCCATATTTCGGACCAGTTCCCTTACGGGTTGCCCGATCAGGAGACGAGTGTGGAATGGGTCGGGGACATTGAAGACATGAAAGTCCAGAGTGACACAATGGTCATTCAAGGTCACCACGACGTTTCTGAGGATCCCCTCAGATTGAAAAATTTGGCCTGGTTGCCATCTAACTTTCTTTTGAGAAGGGAATGGGGTGTGATCCGATGGGGTCACGGATGCTAATGCTCTTGAGATACAGTTTATCCCAAGACCAGCGTCATAGGGAACTTTGCTAAAATCCCAACCTTGGGTTTGCACAGAGCAGAATTTTTTAAGAGGGGATAGCGTGATTATCTCCTCAGAATTTTCTACTGCATTCGTCATTTCCCTACTCAAAATGGCAGTGAGACTCAGTAGATTCTCCTTTCGTGCTAAGATTTCTCCTTTATCCATGGCATGTGGCTCGAGGTCTTGAGGCCGCCTGGCGACTATTGGTAGCGCGGTAGCATTTCCAAAGTCATGGCATTCCTCATCAAAAGCATGAGAGGCTAAAATCAGGATGAATGCATCCTCAGATTCAGAGTCTTCGTCACCGGAAAGCATGGCTGTGGGAGTTTCTTTGATTTGAAAGGATTCAGTTTGGGCTAGAAGGTCTGATCCAATAGGTTGTTCTACAGGTATAGGGTTGCTCTCAGGTTTGAACTCTAAGTCCGAGGGTTCATCAAAAACGTCGATATAGCGAGTATTTCCTTGCAATCTGCTCAGGATTTCCTTCCCTTGTTCGACGGTCTTGTGGACAAAAGATCCTCCAGAAGCTATGTTCAAAAGTTTGACACTCTCCGTGGTCAATCCATCGACAAAGTGTTGCATGAGCAGGCTCAGGTATACACAAGTCAGGACCTGATTTGATCAACTCGGTAAATGTTACCCAAGCTGCTCCTATATTTTCACTCTCATTTTGACGGAAGGTAAGAACTTCCTTCCGTAATCCTACAACTTTGTGAGAGGAAAATACATGAGGCAAAACTTTTCCTGCAGAGTCTCCCAACTACCATTGAATGTTCCTACGGTCATTTTAAACCACAACTTCGCTGATCCCGTGAGAGAGAATGGGAACAGTTTCCATCTCAGCGTTTGTCGTTTGTTGAGTCATTCCTCGAATTTCACGACTGGAGCATAATAGCTCAAATTCATGAAGATGACTATAAGGGTTTTCTCCTTCGGCTCCGGAAAAGGGTTTCTCCCGGACCATAGCGATGAGTCCTGGCCGGAACTCAAAGCTAGGTGTGTGGATGGGATGGGATGATGGTGAAAGCTCTAGATACTTGGCCTTGAGAGCCGAAAACTTATAGATGGACATGCCATCCATATGGAGGTACGCAGGTGGATGAGGTTCGAAAATAGAAAAGCTACCATTCCCTGGCAATGGCGCCAGAAAGCTTGTTTGCGATTCTTATGCCTATTAGAGTTTTAATCTGCAAGCGCACGGATATCGCAGAAGCTTTCACCCAGGAGTATTCCTAAGGTACCGATTTCCCACGAGGAACGAGAGGTTTCTATTTTCTAAACTTATTCACCCGGATGGATATGTTTATGGTGATTTGGAATCAACAATGGGATAAATGTATTTCGGATCAAGAGGCTCTTCGGACACCAGTCAGAAAGGTTCAAGTTCTATTCTTATTTAATTTGCGACTCTGAATGGAGCTCAGGCACTCACTACCACCCACTATCCTGAATTGGAATCCCGAATGGTTATGATCGTCCTGATTTGGCTCAACTGGTCTGCAACTAACGGGGGGGATTTCACAAAGTCTAAGCCGGATAATAGGGCTGTCACCACCTTTTACCTACCAAACGTCCGTTGAAGCAGGTGCCTACTGGCTACTAACTAGTCCAAACACCACGTCTGTTCCTAGTAGTAATACGTTTCAAGGACGTCGCTTCAGTACGCACCCCTAGTACCTCTTATACTAATCTCTAGGCAGACAATTAAGCACAAAGATCTTAGCACTTAAGAATAGTACGGGCCTAATACCAACAGAGACAAAATAAATAGACTGAACTTGATAATTAAAGAAGGCAAGACTGAGTGTTACCGACAGAAGACGGAAGCAGAACCCGCAACCGAGTCCAGCTCTGGAGCTCTAGTGAGGGATACCGACACTCCGGCTCCTCCCCTACACTAACTCTCCTCTCTCTCCTACTCTACTTGAGAGTAGCACAACTCTACTTCAGTCTCACTTGTGTTGCTCTTTGTTGTTCATCTTCAAATGAAGGAGATCACCTCCTTTTATAGGCCACCGTGACCAATGGGGTGTTGACACGACTAGGGACAGGTGTCACAAGGTCCTTGCTGAAGGGGGAATCCAAAGGGACGAAGAGGTGGGTCGGCCGGCCTAGGGGGTCGGCCGGCCTGCCTTTGGCGATCCCGGCCCTCCATTTTGGCTAGGATACTCCTTGTGCGGTGTAGATCTTCTCCCTAAGTCGGTTTGGTAGTTGGAGACCGGTAGCCTCGGGTTCCTTTAGAATCCTATGCGTAACTTGAGGATTACTTCTTTTCTGGATGAAACCAACTGAAATCAACGGCTTAGATGTGCTCTAGGATCCTTTGTAGAAGCCCTTGTGCGACCCTGGCCTGATTGAGCGAGGGGACTGGGTCGGCCGGCCTAGGGTGGGTCGGCCGACCCACTCTTGTGCCCGAATCGGGTCCAATTTCTCTCAGTGGGTCCCTGCATGCAAAATCTTACGAAAACTCGTGGAACTTTGTAAATTTGCCCAATTTTAGTTTCGGTTCCATTTATTTCACCAAATGTTGACGGTCGGAATCATGTTATTGTTATCGAAATTGACCGTCAACAGCATTATACCGGTATCACACCTCTTTTGGTACTTACCAAAATTAGTCCTCTTCCTATATATGTATACCTTGCACCCGAAGACTCGGAAATATGAGATGTTGGACCTTCGTCCCACTAGGAATAGGGCTGTCACCACCTATTACCTACCACACGTCCATTGAAGCAGGTTCCTACCGGCTACTAACTAGTCCAAACACCACGCTTGTACCTAGCAGTAATACGTACTAAGGACGTCACTTCGATACACACCCCTACTACCTTTTATGCTAATCTCTAAGTGGACAATTAAGCACAAAGATCTTAACACTCAAGAATAATACGGGCCTAATACCAACAGAGACAAAGTAGACAGAATGAACTTGATGAATAGATAAATAAAAGACTGTTACCGACAGAAGACGGAAGCAGAACCCGCATCCGAGTTTCAGCTCCGAAGCTCTTGCGAGGGATACCGACACTCCAGCTCCTCCCCTACACTAACTCTCCTCTCTCTCCTACTCTACTTGATAGTAGCACAACTCTCCTCACAAAAGCTGGCTCTCACTTTGTTGCTCTTTGTTGTTCATCTTCAAATGAGGGTGATCACCTCCTTTTATAGCTCACCGTGACCAATAGGGAGGTGCCACGAGGTGGGGCACTTGTCACCTTGCCCCCCTCCAAAGGAGAATCCAACCGTCCGACGCCCGCGCTGGCCGTTGGATCTCGATCCAACGGCCAGCGTTAGATCTTGAGCAAACATTTGTTTTTTTTGTTTTGCCATGTAAAAAAATAATAAAAAAAAACACAAATATTATCTAATCAATGTCAGGTACCACATATTTTTTATTAGGATCAGCATGACCAATATTCATTTTAATAAACGTTTTTTAAAGAATAACCTATATTTATAAATCTTTTATATCAATATAAAAATATATGTGGTACCTGACATTGATTAGAGAATATTTATGGTTTTTTTTGATTTTTTTGAATTTTTTTACATGGTGAAACAAAAATAACAAATGTTTGCTCAAGATCTAACGCTGGCCGTTGGATCGAGATCCAACGGCCAGCGCGGGTGTCGGACGGGCTGCGCGGTCCGACGGGCGTTGGACCGCCCCCGCTTCCGCCACGAGGTGGGGCACTTGTCACCTTGCCCTCCTCCAAAGGAGAATCCAAGGGGCATTTCTTGGGGGCCCGGCCGGCCTAGCTCTTGCTCATCTGGCCGTCCAGCTTCTTGTGGATGCTCCATAGACGGTGTAGATTGCCTCCCCTAGTCGGTTTCTTCATTTGACACCCGCAAGTAAGGAATCCAAGGGAATCCTACGTAGATTTGTGAAGGAACCGGGGTCATCCGATCAAACCAAATGGAATGGAGGGTAGGGATGGCTTGAATTTGTGCTTCTTGGTCACTTGAGAGAAAACGGAGCCGGATCAATGAGGTGGTTGGGCCGGCCGGCCTATGGTGGGTCGGCCGACCCACCACTTTGTCCGGTTCGGCTTCGGTTTTTTATGTGATGTACCTGAGGACCAAAATTCACCAAAACTTGTGGAACTTTGTTAATTTGCACATTTTTAGTTCATTTTCCACTTGTTTTACCAAATGTTGACGGTCGAAATGTCATTTGAAGTTATCGAATTTGACCGTCAACAGTCCCCGAGCCTGAGTCGAATCTGTCTGGGCCGTCCATTTGAACTGTGTCTGTGTGGATGTTTGACACGTGTCCGTCCCGACCTGGGTTCTATATAAGGGTTTCGGGGGAGGCATTAGAAGCTGAGAGAGCTCATTATTTCCACACCCGCACCTCTTGAGTGTTCATGAGAGCTTCTCCCATGGGTTCCCTTGTGCCCATGTCCACCTCTACCTAGGGTTTAGGTGAGAGAGATAGGAGAGGGAGAGGAAGAAGAAGGTAGGTCCATGGGTTGCCCTCCGTTCTCTCGGGTTTTTGGCTTGGTTCTTCTCATGGGGCGGTGAGTTCTTGGGGTCTCTCAGTGTTTCTTGAGTCGAGTGCTCTTTGGGGTCTTCCCGCCGGAGTTGTCTCCCACCTCACCGTTCCCGAGCTTCTACGTCCAATCCGTCGTCGTGCCGTACCACTTCACCACGCGAACCTCTTCATCAACGAAACCCTAGCCTCGGGCTAAGTCACCCGGCTCATGACCGGGTGCTTCCTCTTCATCGGGCTCAAAGACCGAGGGAAGCCGTGCGTCTACAACTCCGAGAAGTTGCCGGGACGAGCAAGCGACCAAGTCCCCGTCATCTCCACGTCATGACCGGACTCCGTCGAGCGTCGCTTGTACAAACACCTTCTACACGAAGGTCGGCGCCTCTCCGAGGTGTCGGGGCGTCGAGTAGCCACCGACTTGTGTTGGAACTTAGGCTCGGTGTACGTGTCGGAGGCGAGCCTTGGGCCATCGCCCTAAAAGCCTACCGAGTGGATTGCGGGTACGGGACGAGAGGGTCCCGGTCTCTCTTTGAGAGATTCCACATCGAGGAGTAGGTACTTTGCGCCGAACCTCATTAAAAAATCGGTGAGCCTCCCTTTAATTATTTCCACATTACTTTCGTTGTACTTTGCTTCGACTATCACATTAGTTCATCCCTTCGGGTATTAGGATAGTCGCTCTCACTTTCGCTTAATTAGCTAGTGTTCGCATTCCTTAGTCAAATTAGTTAGCACTAGTTGGTTAGTTAATTTGACAAAATCAAAGAAAAAACAAAAAAGTAGATAGCTTAAAATTTGAATTAGTCCGCTTCACCCCCCCTCACGGCCAAATATCCTTTCACCAAATGCCTTGCCAGTTATCTTGCTAGTCGCCTTGCCTTTGCCTTGCTTGTTGACATGCCAGTCCTGCCCTGCCAGTTGTTAGAAGTGTCTCACCATGCCTTGCCTATTGTATACCTGCCTTGCCATTGTCCCTGCCACAAGAATAAGTTGAATGAATTAGCTTAGTTTAGTAGCCAGTAGTATGCCCTATAAAAAATCCATAATTTTTTTTTTTGCAAAATTAACATAACAAAAATATTTCCCTTTGAATAAAATGTATAAATGTTGATTTTTACCTAAAAGGATATGATGAACATTGCTCTATTATTGTGATATAAATGCCGAGTTTACAATTTGGTACTCTCATTTAAGTCTTGACAATTATTGGTATGACTGTATGAGTAGTTATCCTGCTTAGCCTTACTTATCGAGTGTTAACATCATTGATATAATTCTAAGTCGTTGTGAGATATGATATAACTAAGATAAGGACCTAGTTACTTATGCCCCTAGTAAGGCACAGTCTCGGAAGTTTATTTTGAAAAGAGAAAAATATTTCGAGTTCCTCATTAAACTTTTTCGTCCTACCAAAGCCAAAAATGCCAAATAAAGATTTAAAAGCCTTCATTTAGCCGCTTTTGGTTGGGTTGAGTTTTGTAAAAAGTGAGTCCTTAAGAATTAGTGCTCTTCAAAGCTAGTCATTTCCTTTCACGTACCCTTTGATTGCTAGCCTCTTGTATCTGGTAATGCTAAATTCCACATTGGGATAAAAGCATACACCTCGCCAGATATTCCTCCCTACAAAAATAAGCCAAGTTCTTTATCTTGAGTCCACCAAATACCAAGGTTCAAGAACTCGCTACTCGGTACTGACTCGGTGAGCTACCGAGTAGCGAGTACTCGGATTACTCAGGAGTACTCGGAAATTACTCAATACCAATTACTCAGAAAATTAATATAGGATCAGTAGACATATATCGACGACATAATGGCATATCTTCTTTCATATGACTTAATGATACTTGTAAATCTACATGTATGAACTATTAACACATAGTAGAGTGCGCGTTACGACTTACGACATATCGCTAAAGGATAGAGCCTACAAAGAAGTAGTCAAGTAGATAGTTAAAAACTTAAAAGTTAAAATTAATGCTCTTCATAACTCATAAGACAGCAGATGATAGCTCACATTATTCACTGTTTTGTCTTTATATTCACTAATCACTAGCTAGATACAATCATACAAATAAAGTAATAACTAAACCAAACATGCTAGATACAAATATTCACTAGCTAGATTGCTAGAATGCTAGATACAATCATACAAATAAACCAAACATGCTATACTCCATGGCATGCAGAAGTAGATCGGGCATCAAGTAAACATGCTTCACTACCACCTAGCAGAATTGAGTAGATCGGGCATTGAGTAGAAGTACTGCAGAACATGCTTCGCTACCACCTAGTAGATAGAACATGGAGCCATGGAGAGAGGCCTAAGGAAGTGAGGAGGAGGAGCTTACCGCCGGTCACTGGCGAGCTAAAGGGAGGAAGAGCCGCCGGCAACCAGATTCACGTGGAAGGGAGGAAGACCCGCGTCGAAGAGGAATAGAAGCGGAGGAGGAGCTCACCCACGTCGAGGAGGAGCCCAGGCGGCGGCGCTGGGGGGCTAAGGCGGCCGGGCTACGGCGCCGGGGCGGAGGCGGCGGCGCTGGGGGCGGAGGCGGGCCAGGCGACGGCGACGGGCCAGGCGGCAGAGGCGGCACCAGGAGGGGGGCGGCGGTGGTAGCGGCGCCGGCCCTAGCGGCGGTGTTGGTCTCTCCTTCCCATCTAGGGATGGCAATGGGTACCTGAAACCCGATACCCGACGGGTATTTACTCTATTAGGGTACGGGTTTGGTACAATAGTCGTACCCGTGGGTACGTTAATGGGGATTAACCTTCACCCGTCGGGTATGACGGGTACGGGTACGTTCGGGTGCCCCCTGTACCCGTTTACCCGTGTACCCGAGTTTCCTAAGACCAAAATGCAAAGCCCAGCCCCAGGCCCAACAAGCTGGTAGTGGTATACAGCCTACAGGGCTAGGCCTGGCCGCCTCACGCCCTCACGGCCTCACCCCTTCAGGCCTTCACCGGTTCATCCCAACCCTAATCTCTCTCCTGTCTCTTCTCCTTCTCCACGACTCCACCCCGACGGCTGGCGGCTGGCGGCAGGTGTGGCGACGATCGGCGTGGCTCCCACACTCCGACGGCGACGGCAAGTCTGCGACGGCCAGTGGGCCGTGCACAGCCGCCGCCAGGGGCCAGGGCCCTTCCCCTCGCTAGCCAGTCGCTCAGCAGCCACCCCGACCGGCCTCCAGCCCTCAACGCCGGCACAGGCTCACAACACAGCCACCGTCGGTCGCCCATCTGCACCGTTCGACTCCGCAACTCCGGTGATCCGAAGCGCTGGTCGCCACAACTCGCCGCCTCCGCCGTCCGGTGATCCCCTCTCCTGGTATCCCCTTTGTTGCAACGCACCCCCAGGCCCCAGCTAATAATTGTGTTAGTCTATTGCATTATTGTGTTTGTGCATTTCTAGCATTGGTTGATGCTATATTTTGATGGTCTGATAGGTGATGGACAGATGGAGTGCTGATAGGGAAAACGGGTATGGGTAACCCGACGGGTAATATCACCCGCAGAAGTTCTACCCGTGCATGGGCACGGGTATGTGTACGGGGGAGAAGTTCTACCCGTGCACGGGTACAGGTATGGGTAGGTAAAAAAACAGTATAAATTTACTTGAACTTTTAGCATCCGAATGATTTTGCAATTTGCACGGAGGACGACGAACGCCGGCGACGCCACACGCGGTAGAACGTGCAAACAACCCTCACCTTAAAAGTTCCACTTTCTCACAACGTTTCTTCCGGTGAATGGAATTGTGGAAAAACAGTACAAATTAACTGAAACTTTTAGCGCCTGCACGAAATCGCAAATTTCAAACGCCTGCGAAATAGCAACAGCGAGTAAAAAAACCCTTTACTCGGTTTTTACTCGGTCAAACCCGAGGTTTGACCGATTTCTCGGCCCAGACGAGTAATGCTGCGATTTTGTCTTTCTCGAAACGGTAGGGGGCCGGGTAGCGAGTACTCGCCGAGTAATGCCGATTTTTAGAACATTGCCGAATACGTACCTATGCAGTCTACCAAAGAGACTTCAAAATGACAAAAGAGTCATTCCTCAAATTATAGAGAATAGAGGCAAAGAGAAAGAGAAAAGAAAGAGGAAGAGAGAATCATCATCTCCTTATGATCTTTATTTGAAAAAAAAAAATTGCCTCTCAAACTCTTAGATTGAGGAATGTTCTCAAATCAAATAAAGAAGTCAAGTAGACTCTTCCATAAACACAAGATCCTATGAGGCGGACTCATTAGTACCTCTCATTACTTGCACTTGTGTTTCTTCCTTCTTTTGGCGTGAGTTCATTCTCTCCCTCATCACTGAAAATTATTACTCTAATGACCAAAATGCGAATTGGTACAAAATTCTGTAGGACCTTTTTTTGACTTTACAAAATTATGCAGCTTAAGTAGGCCACATTTCCTTACCCTTGAGCTCCACATAAACCTTAGAAATAGGAGGAAGGAAAGCCAATAAGAAGGCCTTGGTGAGGATGAAATACCACCGAGAAATCCGAGAGTAATAATGAGGAACTAACATTTTGAAAAGAAAAATTCTGAGAGAACAGGGCTGAGTTGACAAAGTTCTATCGAAGTTCTTCTGTCTTTCAACCACTCAAAAGTTGGGGTACTCTTGTACGAGTCTTTGTCAACAAATAATGTGGTACTACCTTGTATACTTAGTATTTTGTAGAACAATAATATTTATGCAATCCTGATCCACTGGGTTCTCACTTGAGTTCTTTGCTCGAGGACGAGCAAAAGTTCAAGTTGGGGGTGTGTTGATGTCAAATAAATTCCAACATCATACGTCAATATATTCCGGAATTCCTGCATTTTGAGGGAAAAATCAAGATTTATACTAACATTTTATTTATTCTAATAAATTCCACAAGTTTTGGTGAGTTTTGTTCTATAGGGATAAAGTGGGAAAAACCGGAGCCGAACCGGGCAACTGGCCAGGCCGACCGACCCAACCTTTGCACCCAACCGGCTCCAATTTCTCCCAAATGGTCAAGAAGCACAAAATGGAGAGATCCCCACCGTCCACTTCAGTCGGTTTGATCCGAGAGCTGCTGTTGCTTCACAGTTGGATCAATGGGCCCACATGTAAGGCGGTTTTACCGGCTCTAGCTGCCAAAACTGACTTGGGGAAGTGATCTACACCGTCTATGGAGCATCTACACCGAATTTGGGGGCCAGATGAGCAAAGAGGTGGGTCAGCCGACCCACCCTAGGCCGGCCGACCCCCTCGGATGCTCCTTTGGATCCCCCTTTGGAGGGTGAGAGGATGACACTTGTCCCACGACGTGGAAGCACCCCATTGGCTGCGGATCACTATAAATAGACCCCCTCACCTCACTTGTAACACACACCATCACACATCAACACTTCACTTCACTTTGTTAGAGTAGCTCTCTAGTTAGAATAGTAGTTGGGAGTTAGAGTCGAGTCGAGTTGAAGCTTGGAGTTCCGAAAGTGTTTTTGGGAATTCGGGTAATAGCTCTTGTATCCTTTCCTATTTGTTTAGTAAGACTACTTCATTTTATTATATGAAGTGCTGATCTTTATTTGAGCTGAGCATATCTACATATATGAGTTGTGTGGATCAACATTACCGGTAGCTTGTATTTGTTTGGATCCGAGCTTAGGTTCTATCTCATATACTTAAAGAGCTTAAGTATTGAACCTAGGTTGTCTTCCTTGGTACCGAGGAAGATCGATTAGAATTAATTAGTAGCAGACGTGGTGTCTGATAGTAAGGCTAACTTGGTTTACACCCGGGGCCACGTTTATGTGGTAGGTGGTGACAGCCCTATCCATCTGAGATATTATTTATCCTAGGCGTAGTCCACAGCGTCAGGCTTTGGATCAATAGAGCCCAATCGGGAGTGGTCGTAATTATCCGGGATTCAGACACAAGATAGCGGGTAGTAGTGTACCGTTGAGATCTGACGGTGAATATAAAGAGTACCACTGGTCTTAATTATCAAAGCTCTCTCAATAAACTGAATCACACAACATTTACGAACTTATTAAACTCGTCTCGTTGTCCTCCCAACTATCTATCTAATTAGTGTAGCATTCTCTTTACCTCTGTGTGTCTCTTTACCTGTGTGTGTCACCGGTCCTTCACATTTATTTATTTATCTCACCCCCGTTACCTAGCTGGCTGGTACCTTAAATAATAGATATAGAGAATTATCCTTTTACCCTCGTTCCCTGTGGATTCGATACTCTAGGAATACTCCTGGTGAAAACTACAAGCGATATCCGTCCACTTGCGGATTAATTTCTTTGAGCGCAATCGCCAACAGGCGGCCTTCACTGACTTTTAGGGGTAGTTTCCATCTTATCTACTTGTACCTTGCCCTATATAAACCCTCCTGCGCTAGGGTCATTAGGCAAGTCGCTTGACATTAAGCACCATTGTTAGCATCTCACTTTCACCTCTGTACACGGTGCACTGCGGATTGAGCCCGGCCTCATCCCGTAGTTCATCTCATCCTTCCCGGAGTTCTTCCTGGATGACTCATAATCAACACGCTGGAGTAGGGTTGTTATCTTGAACCAGGATAAAAACATCGTGTCTCTTGTCTCTTGTGGCTACCCGATTGATCATATCTGGAATGCACGCACCCGGTAGGAAGGGGTTGTCTTGTCCCTGATCAAGAAATATTGCTCGGCTAGTGGAACCCAATTCCCGATCGTCGACATGGTGTATGTTGAGCAGCCTCCAGGCTTTGAGGACCCTCCGCATCCCGATCATGTGTACAAGTTGTCAAATGCATTGTATGGACTGAAACAGGCTCCACGGGCTTGGTATAAGAGCCTGAAAGAGTTCCTTACACAGCAGGGCTTCGGTGTTGGATGGGTCGACTCGATCTTGTTCACCAAGGTGACAGACGTGGATCTCTTTCTCTGCCAGGTCTACGTGGACGACATAATCTTTGGCAGCTCCAATGAGTCTTTGTGCATAGAGTTTAGTCAGCTGATGGCCAGGGAGTTTGAGATGTCGATAATGGAAGAGCTCAGCTTCTTTCTTGTGTTTTCAAATCCGGCAGCTTCGCACGGGCACTTTTATCTCTAAGGAGAAGTACATCGCCGACTTGCTCAAACGATTCAAGTTACAGGATTATAAGCCCATACGGACTCCTATGGCGACTAATGGGCATCCCTATCTCGACACTCAAGGTACCCCTATTTATCCCAAGCTCTATCGCTCTATGATTGGTGTCTTGCTTTACTTGACTGCTTGTAGGACAGATATCATGTTTAGCGTTTGCATGTGTGCTAGGTTCCAAGCTACTCCTAGATAAATGCATCTAAAAGCTGTAAAACGTATATTTCGATACTTGAAGCATACACCAAGTATAGGAATCTGCTTCCCGAAGGGTGCGCGGTTTGAGCTTCTTGGGTATACCGACTCAGATTATGTCGGTTGGAAGATTGACCGCAAAAGCACTTCGGGCGCCTGCCACTTTCTAGGTAGATGCTTAGTATCTTGGACCTCTAAGAAACAGAACTCCGTGGCGCTATCAACAGCCGAGGCCGAATACATAGCGGCAGGGAGCAGCTGTGCTCAATTGCTCTTCCTCACACAGTCTTTGTATGACTACGGTATCAATCTTGACCACATTCCCTTGCTGTGTGATAATGAGAGTGCGGTAAAGATTGCGAGCAATCCAGTCCAACACACGTACCAAGCACATTGACATCCGCCACCACTTTCTACGCGACCACATAGCAAAGGGTGACATTGTGCTTGACCATCTGCGAACTGACGACTAGCTTGCCGACATCTTTACCAAACCACTAGATGAGAATCGGTTTTGCAAATTAAGAAATGAATTGAATGTTCTTGACAAGTCAAATGCAAACTGACATCTAGACTGGACTACGGGAGAGGTCCCATTACAATACCTATGCATATGAGTGTGTGTTTTTGAGCTTTGTTCTTTATACTTGCTTCTCAGGTTGTTCTGTTAGTTTCATTACTTGTCCTTGAGAGCTAGTGCTTGGAAACTGAATCACTTACTCATATGAAGCTTAATTAATTCACCTTCTAAATTGTTGCCTTGAACTTGTGCTAGGTCATCTAGAGCCACATGTTTCTCTCATTGTTATTCTTGTACATTGGATAATCTAGAATCTAGCACGTGTAATTGGGCATTCTATTACTGGGGGTAGCAGGATAGCCAATTGAGAACCTTTCAAAAATGTTGAGCAAATAAATAAAATTGAATAAGCTGAAATTGTCATGTGACAAGCAGCAATTTTGAAAAGAGGCGAAAGCCAATTGCTCAACCAAAAATGTTTAATCTCTTGAAGCTTGACCGCCGAACTTGTACTAATTTAGCACCAATAGCGATGTTAGCTAGCATTCTTCCTTGCACTAGAATACCTTGCTAGAAACTTGTGGCTATAGATTCACCTAGTACTTGTGCTTGGTCCATAATGATTAAAGATCACATGAAAATGGCTTAATTTGAACTAAGTTGATGAAGTGACCTTGCACTACTCTTGATAGGATTTGTGGTGAACTAATGGTCTTGTTTGGCGTTGGTATAAATTATGAAGCTCTTAGTTCGTTTTCTCATGTGCATTTCTAAAGTGGTGCCAGTTTAGCTTTCTTTTTACATTTTGCTAACAAGAAGGGGGAGTAAAATGTCCAAAAACCAATCTCAATTGCTAATAACTGGCTAAGGGAGTGATGGAGTGGACTTGCTATAGTTATATATGAGCATGTGTTGAGGGGGAGCATGAAAGCAAAAGAGCAATTTGATCCTTAATTGTTAATTTAAGCACTTCAATTCATGTGCATTGATCTAGGGGGAGCTAGGAATCAAGCCTATGTGCACTTGCTATTTGCCTGCTTGACTTGTGCTTTTGCATGCTCTAGATCATGCCTGATTTGTGCTCAAATTCCTGCTCATGACATGTAACTTGCTCTTTGCTAGCTCACATGACACCATGTGTTGTATCTTGCTATTGATTAGCTCACATGTGCACATGTGTGTAACTTGCTCTTGCATTGGTTCAAATTGTATCTTGCTCATGAATTGTCCCATACTTTTGGGTTGTAGCTTGCTTGTGCTCGGTTCTCATTCATTGAGTTGTATCTTGTTATTCCTATGGTCATGCTTTGCACATGTGTAACTTGCTCATTGACTATATCACACTCACTTGTGTTATAACTTGCTCTTGCTATTGAATCATGCCCATTTGCTCTCCAAATCGACTAGAACGTTCTTAGGTTTGGATGAGCTGGCTTGTGATGTGCTCTAGTTGGCTAATGCTCAAAACTGTTCAATACTGAATTGGATATTGGATTATTGGCTAAGGCAACTAACCTCCTGCCATAGACATACACACTTGTATTGCTTTGAGATTGATTTTGCAGGTCTTGTCACCAAATTGCCAAAAAGAGGGAGATTGTAAGTCCTAGGACTCCTAGGTATAGGTTTTGAAAATTAGGTGCCACATCAACCAAGATTAAGGACTTTATTTGCTTAGCACTTCTCTTAATGATTTTGGTTGCGTGCGTGTCCGAGGCTCGAGCACGACATGTGCGAGTCTCAGTCTCTGGCAGGTCGGTCCCATTAAGCACTCGAGTCGTCGTCTCTGTTCTGAGTCTAGGTGAGTCCAGAATCTTCGAGAGTGATTGAGAGAGTGCCAGGTGTCCGAGGGGTAGTTTGCTTAGGGTTGAAGTCAACGAAAGGGCCTGGAAGCATCCGAGGCACCTTGTGACGTGTCTGGGGCGTTTTCGTAGCCACTAAGTCACTCAAAATACATAGGCTTGAAAAATCCAACCCAAAAGCCTCGTCGATCTTATCCGAAGCCGTGTCATGCTTATCGTATCCAAAAAGATGACAAAAATCCTAACAACCAAGCCTAGTATCCAAGGAGCAAAGAAAGGAGAAGAGAAGAGTGGCCAGTGGCATAGTCTAGCACAGCCACGGCCATCGGAAGCGTCCGGAGGGGACCGGACGGTCTGATGGGACCCAGATCCAGAAGCCCTGCAGCCAGCACCCGAGCCCAGCGCGCAGCCGACTGGACGGTCCGGTGCCGACCGGACGCATCCGATGGAGGTCGACCGAAGGGTCCGGTGAGCACCGGATGCGTTCGGTGAATTATTAGATCCACGTATCTCCACCGCCAATGTGTCTGTGACAGCCCCAATGTTTGCCACGTGTCCAGTTGCGGGTAGAGGGTTATAAATAGTCCCGAGGGCCACGGGAACAAGCTGAGAGGGCTCTTCATTTGTTTCCCTTTGCTTTGTGAGTATTTGAGAGCTTCTCCCATGGGTTCCCCCTTGCCCATGTCCATCTCCACCTAGGGTTAGGGTGAGAGAGAGAGGAGAGGAGAGGGAGAGAAGGAGCAAGGTAAGCCATGGGTTCCCCTCATCCTCCCGGTTGTTTTCCTCCGGTTTTCTTCATGTCTTGGTGATGTTTGGGTGGTATCCCGGTCGTTCTTGTTGAGTGCTCTTTGGGGTCTTTCCGCTGGAGTTGAGTCCTCCATCTCGCCATGTTCGTGCCTTACGGTTGGTCTTCACCGGCTACGTCTTCTTCAACTGTACCACTTCACCAACGAAGCCCTCGCCCCGGTGCAAGGCCACCCGGCTCGTGACTGGGTGCTTCCACTTTGCCGGAGCCGAAGTCCGAGGGAAGCGGTGTTGTCTACAACTCCGGGGCGCTGGACTCGTCGTCCAAGTTGCCGGGACATCGCCAAGTGATCAAGTCTCCGCCGACTCCGCGCCAAGTCCAAGACTCCGTCAAGCGTCAATTGTACCAAACACCTTCTTCGCAAAGGTCGGCGCCACTACGTGGTGCCGGGGTGTCGGAAAAGCCGCCGACTTGTAGTGGATTCCGGCCTCGGTATACGGGTCGGAAGCGAGCCTTGGGCCTTCGCCCTAAAAGCTTACCAAGTGGATTGCAGGCACAGGACGAGAGAGTCCTGGTCTCTCTTCGGGGAGATTCCGCATCGAGGAGTAGGTGCTTTGCACCAAACCTCGTTAAAAAATCGGTGAGCCTATTCTTGTCCATTTACATTTCCCGCACTTTCATTCTGTTGCTTTGGCTATCCACTTATTAATTGCCTCGGCTAATTAGAATAGCTTGTCCTTTGCGCTTCTCGTGGTAGCTTAGACTTGTTAGGTTTCACCCTAGGTTTGGTTCATTTCGATTTGACTAACTCCAAGAAAAACCAAAATAATAGGATAAAATTTGCAATTAGTCCACTTCACCCCCCTTGCGGCCTTAGATCTCTTCATAGTCACGTGGACCTTTTTTGGTAGGATGTTCCTGATAGCTACCGCAAGAAGTCCTGTCATCATCACATGGCAACCATGGGACTTCATTAGGGCAAAATTTATTTTTTAGATCTTTTACTGACACAAGTCTGGTGATGTTAGACGAGTAACCAGAGGGAACTTTCACACCGTGCAAGAATTCACAAAATTCTTTCTTCTGCTTTCTAGATAGGGTGATAGCTGCGGTGGGTAGGTTTTTCCCTTTCTCTGTTTCTTGTGCATAAAGTTCTGGCTCTATTCCCATTTCTTCAAGGCCAGCACGTGCGTTCTCATGATTCTTTCCTTTGCCCTTCATTTGCAGAATTGTGGCGGACATGCTCTCAAACAATTTTTTCTTTATGTGCATAGGGTCGGTAGAGTGACTAACATCTAATATTTTCCAATACTCTAGCTCCCATAGTATTGATCTCTTATTGCGCATTCCAGTTTGACCTGCATCAATGGAGGATCGTTTTCTCTTGCCAAATACAACATGGATGTCCTTAACACTATTATGGATATCTTCCCCCTGACATGCCTTGGAGCCGATCCATTTTTCTTTTTGCCATCAAACTTTCTTGCCATTATTCGGAGCCGGTGCGACAGGAGAAGGAAACACGGATGACGCATGTACACTGTCTTCTTTGACTTGTTCAAACTCAAACTGCTTATGACATCTAAGCAATGGGGGCAACTTTGCCGTCCCTTTTGTTCTGACCAGACAAGTTACGATGTGCTGGTAGATCATTAATGGTCATGAATAACATGGCATGCAATGTGAAGTACTCTTCCTTGTACTGATCCCAAATCTCGACGCCTTCATCCCATAGCTTCTTAAGATCATCGACGAAAGGCCTGAGGTACACATCGATATTGTTGCTAGGTTGATTGGGCCCTGAAATCATGATCGACAACATCATGTATTTCCGCTTTGTACAGAGCCATGACGGCAGGTTGTAGATTGCCAACACAATAGGCCAAGTGCTATGCGAAGTACTCATGTTACCGAAAGGATTCATGCCGTCTGTACTCATAGAAAACCTAACATTCCTCATTTCTACAGCAAAACCGGCCAAATCTAGAATCAGCATTTCGCCACTGAGCACAACCCGCCGGCTGTCATATCATTCCATCGTTCTTACGACCCTCCTTATGCCAAGCATAAACTTGGCCTCCTTTTCACTAGCAAACAATTACCCCCTCTACTCTTCTTGCCTCACTCCTCGTCCTCACCGTTGTTTCGGCGCTTGTATCGATTTGTTCCACAAAAGGCATTCATCCAGCTCTGTATACTCTCCCCTAAATAGGATACAATCCTACTTGCATGCATGTATTTTTTCTACTTCCAGTCCCAAAGGACAGATTACCTTCTTTGCATCATACACGTTCTTGGGCACCAAGTTCCCCTCCGGTAGCATGTCCCTTAGCAAATCTAGCAATGCATTAAAACTCCTATCAGTCCAACCATGTGTTGCCTTTAACTGTAGAAGCTTTAGGTCAGTAAATAGAAGAGTGTACTTCTCTTTACAGTTAGGATAAAAAGACACCTTTGAATGTTGCACAAATCCCTAGAATTTAGTAAACTCTCCATTATTATATTCATTGTGCCGCTCCACGTCTCGCACTATCTGGTCCACATTATCCACTAAATCCTCAAAATCACTATCATGTATACCTAATATGTCCTTCTCACTGAGAAGATCGTTATTGTTATCATCGGTACTATCAGCATCGAGGCCCTCATTTATCTCTCCTTCATTCAGTCCTCCCTCTCCATGTTTGTTCCACCATGTATAATTCTCTTTAAACCCACACATCACCAAGTGTGCATGCACATTTTCTGACTTTGAGAACTTCTTATCATTCCTGCAATCGCGACATGTACAGTATATTGCTTTTTTATGTGATACTTCCATATCCTCCAAGGCAGCATGGATGAAAGACTTCACCCCATTTAAGTACTCTAAACAAGTACGGGTATCAAGATACATCCAGCTTTTATCAGTCATCTGCAAAAAAGTATTTATGGGTAGGACGGGCAGAACTATGAAGAGAAGATGGAAGGGGAACACAAACCTTCAACAAAATCGTCGTGCCGCCGTCCAGCAGTGCCCGCCACAGCCGCCGCCGCCCTAGATCTGTTTTGTGAAAAAAAAAGTCTTAGGTCACAGAGGAGTAAGGACATAATGCCCCAGAGGGTACCCTATAAAAGTCAACGTGACGGGTGCCAAATATCACGTCGTCACTAACTGCATGAACGGAGTGGACGCGGAACCAGGCTGATACGGGATTGTGGGACGTACAAATTAGTGACGGGTAAAAAATTACATACGTCACCAATGTGTACAGAATAAGTGAGGATTACTAGTTCCCCATCACCATTGCTCTCATAGGAGTACTTCGACTGGCCAACGAACACATAAGTGACAGCCAAATAAAAAACCGTCACCTATAATAATGTCTGGCCCTATCGTGGCCTGACCAGAGTCCTTATAAGTGACGACGCCATTGAAACCCGTTACTATTAGTGCTTTTGGTGATGGGTCTTAAGTACCCGTCACCAAAGTGGTGGTTCCTATGTGTGTTTTCACGTAATGCGTCACCGAAGTGGTGGCTCCTATGTGTGTTTTCACGTAGTGAGGTTTATATGTATTGTCGGTACATTTAGTACCAGGGTACCCACGCCCAAGGGACAGACGAGCGGTCACAGCCTAGGGGAGCCCTATGAAGGTGGAGAAGACCACGAAAAATGCAAAGCCCCCGCGATCACGTGGCGTCCCGGCGAGCACGGAGCGGAGGATGCGAGCACGGCCTCCCTGCCCTAGTGAAAGCAGGGCACGTCGTGACCAGGAGAGCACAGACCAAGGCGGACGGCCCAGTCTATGGGCCAAGGAAGAGCAAGCCATGTGGCGTCCCTGCAAGCACGCACCGCACAGGGACCCACCATCAGTGGACTCAAGACCAGAGGATGCTTTCCCTCAAAGGAGTCTCCTCCCAGTGGTGTATCGATTGCATTAAATGCGTGGGATATGGCGTGGGACAGAAAGACGGATGATGAAGCGCAGGGCGTGCTGTCAGGTGAACAGTGACGGTGCAGTGGCCACTGCGCAAGGACAGACTAGACGGGGTAGTTGCCGCAGAGGTGTCAGGCGGCGTCCCCCGTCTCTTCAGCTTGAGCCGGTGAGAGACGGGCGAGCGGAGCCTGCCGGGCAGCAGAGGTACTCTTGACTGGCCAGCGAACACATAAGTGACGGCCAAATAAAAAACTGTTACCTATAATAATGCCTAGCCCTATCATGGCCTGACCAGAGTCCTTATAAGTGACGACGCCATTGAAACCCGTCACTATTAGTGCTTTTGGTGACAGGTCTTAAGTACCCGTCACCAAAGTGGTGGTTCCTATGTGCGTTTTTCACGTAGTGAGGTTTATATGTATATCTACTAAAAATGTAGCAATAAACGATAAGCGTTTGTCTAAAGAGATGGGTATCGCCTAACACCGGTCCTTATATTGTACATCTGTCGCCTAACATTCACTCTACCCCACGGACCGGGTTACGTCCCGGTCGGGTTGGTGCACCGGCCGGGGCGTGGCAGGGCTGGATATTTTGAAAAGAGTTAATTGTCGATTTGCCTCCACAAGTTGTAGTGAATATCACATAGCTCCTCGAACTTGGAGATTACCTTTTCGGCTCCCTAAATTTCCTTCCGTACTTTTTTGGCTCCCTAAAGTTGTTTTTGTTTGCACAAAGAGTTTCGCACCATGAATCCAGTTATAAATTGATGAGTTGGATGCTGGCTTGACATAGAATATGTGGATGAGTCATTCATCTAGACTTATGTGGTTGACATGTGGGCAAATGTGATGATTTGACACTATTTTAATCAAATCCGAGCATGTCGTCGTGCACACGATTAGAGTTCAATCGGTGAGAATGAAGATTTTTACTGCACCCAGATAGTCTTACAGATGTCGTGGTGAACTTCTAAGCCGTATCCATGTGAATAGGCCCGCCCAATTGAGAACTTTATTGTGAACGGGCCAACGTTGCTAGTCCCGTCACTTCACCGGCCCGGCAGTTGGGTCAAACCTAGGGGACCCGGCCCACTCGTCCATACCCAGTCGTTGCGAACTCGTAGTGCTCTCCTAAGCGAAGCGGGGAAGCCTACGAGGCCATTGGAGGCGCCCACGAAGCAACAAGAGAAAGCCACCCAAGACACCTCCCCAAAACCCTAGCACACGCCGACGCCGGCCTAGCCTAATGCTCCCCGACTCACCATCGCCGTCGGCCGGGCCGAGCTCCGTCCCCTTGTCCTCACCGCCGTGGGCCTTGGAGGACGTGCGCAAGTCGGTGAGGTCGGTGTTCTTCGACTCCTCCCACGTCACGGTCGACTTCGCAAGTGGTTGCCTTCTCCCCCTCCCTCTTCTCGGACCC
>SPJY01034553.1:312837-338789 GCA_005191435.1 Raddia distichophylla | reverse complement strand
TGATTTATGCACATGAAATGGTGCAATGCCCAAGATACTTATTTATCCAAAACAATTTCTAAATGGATGACATACATTCAAATGAGCTTTTCTTAGGTCCAGCAATTCAGAAAGTATTTTATCTTCATTTAAAATAAATAATATGATCACTTCTCCAATGCACATGAAATAATGCACCTTACTAGGTTTCTTATTTAACTAGAAATGATGCTACATGCATGATATGCATATAAATATTTTTATTAGGACCAGAAATCAATAAAGTATATTTCTAAATTTTAGAAATTTATTTGACATTTTTCTGCTGAGAAATGGATTTTATATAATCTTTAGAGTGGTTAATGGAAATTAAAAAGAATTTAATTGGGTTTTCTCAGCCGAATCGGCAATGTGCCTAAAGGCGGCCCATTTGGCTCGCTGCGCCCCAGCGCGCTCCCGGCTGCTCGCTCGCGGCCTCGCTGGGCCTGACAGGTGGGCTCCACCGGTCGGTGACCCAAAGCGGGACCGCGGCGGTTCCGGCGACGGCGCCGGCGAGACGGCGATCTAACCGGCTCGGCGAGCGGCTCGGGAGGGGTCACGGGAAGACGGGAACTGGCTTGAGGGGTCAGCAATGTAGATTACCAAGGGAGATCGAGCTCGCGGCGGCGGAGGCGGCTCGGCCGGAGACGACAGCGACGGCAAGGCGTTGCCGGCGACGGATGGTGCAATTGGTTGAGGGGAAGCAGAGAGGGAGACTCCGCGATGCTCAAGGGAGGCGCTGGGGTCTCGAGAACGACGGAATCGGCGCGGCATGGTCGTCCTTGTCAGCTCCGGCGACGAAGAGGAATACCGCGGCGGAGGGTATTTATAAGCTGCGTCAAGGGGTGGTTGGTGGTTGGCACAGGGCGAAGAGGGGACGCGAAGTCGCGAGGTGCAGAGCGGCGGCGACGGCGTACCTCGGGATCGGCCGGTGACAAGACAAGGGAGAGGCAGAGAGTGAAGAGGGTACGGGGAGACGATCTAGACGAGGGATCGCATGGAAAAACGAGCCAGTGCGACCTCGGGACGGCGGCCGAACAGCGGCGACGACCGGCGAGCGCGAGAGAGAGACAGAGAGGAGAGGAGAATCGGGAGGAGAAGAAGAAGCTGACAAGTGGGCCCCACTGTCCATTGACTCCGCGGCGAGCAGAGGCGAAGGGGACGGGCTGCGGCGGATGGCTGGGCCTGGCGCGGCGGCAGCGGCCCAACGGAGGAGACAGGAGGGGAAAGGGAAAGAGAAGGGGAGTGGGCCGGCTCGGCTCTGGCGGCCCAAACAAAAAGAAGAGAGGAGCAGGGGAAAAATGAAGGGATAGAGGGACTAGGCCGGAACTCGGGCCGAGGAAGAATAAAATGTTTTTGAATTTTCTGATTCCAAAGGCATTTCAATTTTCAAATATCCTTTTTACATATATTCCAATAAAATTAATACTTAAGAATTTATATTTTGCTTTTTCAAAAATTTATTAATACACTTCCAAATACTTCACAAGGGATATTGGTTTTAAGATAATATTATAAATATATTAACCGAAAGCCAAAATTTTCTACCAAGGTATAAATTTGGAATGCTTGAATTATGCCCCTTAATGCAATGTATACAATGCATGCAATGATGATGCCATGATGCAAATTAAATAAATGATTTAATATTTTCAAATCATGCGTTTTAAGAAATTATTAACGTGCCAAATTGGTTTTAAAAATTTGGGATGTTACAATATGTTAAACTTATAGCGTATTGATGTGATTGGTTTGTGGATGTTTTATTAGCTATGTGATCCATACTTGAGTAATTGTGATATTTATTGCTATATGTTGAAGGTGTGTGAGAGTTGTATGAGAATGAAGGCATTGTATTATTGCATCATGTTGCATGAACCAGGTCGGTGAGAAAGTCGTATAACTAGTCCGGTGAGGTCGGTGAGAAAGTTATACGATTATTTCGGAGTGCTATAAAGTCCTACTTGGTATGCACTCCACGGGAGGGAGTAATTGGTCCCCGCCTGAATTAGGACGGGCAAGGTGTGGCATCGACGGGTGCGCACCTACCTATACCCATATGAGCTCACAGTCAGATGCATGTGCATCGAATCGCATCGAATGGGTGAGAAGTGAACCGTTTGGAGTATTGGATGGAAGGATGTTTTTGAGTGTGGATTTATGGTTGAAGTTTTATCGTTTTCTCTGTTTTTACATATACTTTGTTGAGTAGTATTCGATACTCACTCTTGCTTTTTATTTGGTTTTTAGGTAACAGATGGCATCATCATACTTGGGGCTTTGGGAAGTAGCACATCGTTATGAGCACTCACTTCCTTTCACATTAAAGTGAATAGACCTATTTACTTAGTGTATAACTTAGCTATGTTTCATGCCCATACCATCCTAAGAGCAATCTAGAATCAAAACCTGTGTTGGAATTGTAGTTATTAAGTCCCGTGTTGCATTGTTTATCTTCTTTGGACTCTGTCGTCGTTATAGGTAAGAAAAATATTTGTTTAAATTGTCAGGTTTCTGTTTGGACATTTGGTTGTGGTTGAGTCGTGGTATGATGATATATTGTGAAGATTATTGTTATTTGTTTCTCTATTTTGTGGATCTAGAGAAAACAAGCAAGGTGCTGCCGAAATTTTTTTATAGGTTTTAGAAGATTGGTAGCACTCTGGGTTCTCGAGTAACCAAGGTGTTACATTAATCAAAGTTGCTCTCTTTGTGTTCTCCACACGGTAGAAATAAGATACGAAATAAAATATAAGAAAGAAAAATATAGAAAGGAGTGTGGTCATGATTGAAGGCATATCATTGGTTATGCCCAAATAAGACCCAAATTAGGAAATGCCACCTAATTCCCAAGGCTATTTATTTAGCCCTTCCTTCAATTTGATTGAGACAAGGGAGCAAGGAAAGAAATCTATCTTTCTGCTACTACACACAACACAAAAAATGGAATCACCACGTTAATCCTAAGATACTAGAAATTCCTATATTAATAAAAATGCTAGAAATTCTCACTTTAATCGATGAAAAGAAGAAAAAGATCTACACCGTTGATTATAGTGGATCGGATTATAACGGCTTAGATTAAAAGAAAGAGAGATTTGCAACATCGATCGATTATAGTGTATTGGATTATAGAAATTTAGAATAAAATAATATAAATAAGAGTTCCCGTCGTGTTAAAAGAAACACCTCGTATTAGCTACATAAATTCATAGTAACAATAATGTTCATGTTAGGTTAAGGAGTGACACAAATCTAGCCACACAAATGCGTCGAACACCCTACTTGTTATACAATCAAAACAATGTCCAATCGACACAAATCTAGCCGTGCAAATGCACCGGACACCCTCCTCGTTATATAATTAAAACATTGTCCAACATAGCAACCATATTAATACTAAAATCCTAAAATTTGTCACATTAATCAGAAAGAAAAACAAAGATATGTGTTGTTGATTGTTGCGGGCCCATATTATTATCGATTAGATTAAAAGAAAGATTTCATACGAGCTACAACAAAAAATAGAAATTCAAAATAAAACTAGTAAAAATAAGAGCCCATGGCAGATTTTTTTAAAATGGTTGTATAAGTTAACTGAACAATATAAAAATTTGGAATGAGTCCTACGGTAGATTAAAAGAAAGAGTTTAAATTGTTTTAAAAATACTTAAATTTTAAAAAATAGAAATAAGAGCTAATGTTAAATTAAAGGATTGTGATAAATCTAACTACGTAAACACGTGGACCGACATGCTCAGTAATTAATGAATCAACGAATCTAACATATGTAGGACGCACTTGTTGGTAATTTTCTGAGAAGACGAGATGAAAAATCCGAGCAGCAAGAAAGATTGGAGTGGCATTGCCATAGCTGCAGCTGGCTGGCTCTATATAAGTGAGAGAGCAAGTGCTGGAACCATCTCCTTGGTAAAGGTCCGCACACTGAGAGAGGTGGAGCAGAGCAGCTGCAACCATGTCCTTCAACGATGACGAGCCCATTGTTGCGCCCCCAAATTCAGGTTCATTCTTGATCGATGACGATGATGACTGTACAAATTAATCTAATTGAATTTACAGCTAGAGAAATTAATGACGATGGAGTAATGTTTGTGGTGATTGGCGGTGGAGCAGGGCCGAGGCCGACGCCGATCGTGCCCGGGAGAGTGCAGCTCGTCGTCAAGAACAACAACAAGGCGCCGCTCGAGGAGAACAGGCAGAAGGTGCTGCTGGAGCTCACCGGCGGCGACTCCACCGCCGACCGCTCCGGCCTGGACCTGGTGGCCGTCCTGGACGTCAGCGGCAGCATGCAGGGGGAGAAGATCGACAAGATGAAGACGGCCATGCAGTTCGTCGTCAAGAAGCTCAGCTTCATCGACCGCCTCTCCATCATCACCTTCTCCGACGCCGGCTCGAGGCTCTGCCCCCTCCGGCAGATCACCGACGCCTCGCAGCAGGAGCTCAAGACCCTCATCGACGGCCTCAACGCCGGCGGCAACACCAACATCAGGGACGGCCTCACGACGGGGCTCAAGGTCCTCGCCGACCGCCGGCTCAGCGGCGGCCGCGTCGTGGGCGTGATGCTCATGTCCGACGGCCAGCAGAACCGCGGCGGAGACGCCGCCCAGGTCGCCGTCGGCAATGTGCCGGTGTACACCTTCGGGTTCGGCGCGGACCACGACCCGGCGGTGCTCCACGCCGTCGCGGACAAGAGCATGGGCGGCACCTTCTCCGTGGTCCAGGACACCAGCGCGCTGAGCCTGGCCTTCTCCCAGTGCCTCGCCGGCCTGCTCACCGTCGTCGTGCAGGACCTGAAGCTGACCGTGGCGCGCGTCGAGGACGAGTCCACCATAGAGAGCGTGGCCGCCGGGAGCTACCCGCAGGCGCCGGACGCCGGCGCCGGCGCGGTGACGGTGAGCTTCGGCGACCTGTACAGCCGAGAGGTGCGCAAGGTCATCGTGGAACTCCTGCTCCCCGCCGTGGAGAGCGACCGCGGCGCCGACGTCCTGGAGGCGACCTACTCGTACACCACCTCCGGGAAGCTGTTCGATGCGCCGCCAGCGACGGTGACCGTGCGGCGCACCGGCGCGGGGGCCCCGGAGGAGGGTGGTCCGCCGGAGGTGCAGACGGAGGAGAGCAGGCTGCAGACGGCGAGGATGATGAAGGCGGCGAGGGCCATGGCGGACGGGAAGAAGCTGGACGACGCGAGGGACAAGCTGGTGGAGGCGCAGAACGCGCTGGAGGACGTGGTGGAGCAGAGTGACCCGGGGATGGTAGAGCAGCTGAGGGCGGAGCTGGAGCAGCTGCTGAGGCTGATGAGGTCGCCGGAGGTGTACGAGAAGCAGGGCCGCCCCTACGCGCTGTCGTCGGAGACGTCGCACGGCCGGCAGCGGTTCGCGGCGAGGGGCGACGTGGAGGAGATGCGGCTGTTCGCGACGCCGCGCATGGACAAGTACCTGGAGCAGGCGAAGCAGTTCGAGGAGGACCCGGGCATGGCGCTGCCGTCGGTGGAGGAGGACGTCAGGGAGGAGATCGCCGCCAACCCGCTGGCGCCCATCGCCGGGCCAGTCGTCTTCTACATCCAGGCGGCCATCCAGGCGCTGCAGCAAATCCAGAAGCTCATCGTCAACGGAGGCACAGTGTGATCGCCCTTCTACAATTACATGTGCAGATGTGCTCTCCCCCTCCGACCGAATAATTAGCATGGCCACATCATCATGATGTGTGCTGCTTTCCCTATATTTCTCGCCTTCTTCGCCTTTCACCTCGCGCTCTTCTAGATTGGAGGAACATCCTTCAAACTTGATGTACCATGCATAATAGGATACGGCAAATGTACCAGTAGGGCCCCCGCCTCCAGCAACACCGCTCACTCATGGTCCTCTCCGCCGCCGTCCTCTCTCTTCCAAACATAACATCTCGGTTTAATCATTTTTCAACGAAGCAATGTCGAAAACTCAATGAGGTGTCATGCATGCATGAGCTAGCCCTTAGGTGGGCTAGGATCCAAAAAATGAATTTGGGCTAGGACGTTGCAGACGGTGTTATCGCATCAATCCTTGCTTCCTGTGCAGACGCGTGCGTTCAAGTACGAAACCGAACACAAAAACACGACTAAGTAACCACGGTTTTGGAGCAGCAACCGTTTTAACCAAATTTAATCGGTTTTCTCGATTAGCCGTGGTTTTCGAGCCATTTTCGGAACCGACGGGTTCTTGGTTTTCGAGGTTGACTCGACTATGTAAATATGCATATGGAATTTGGTAGGTGTGGACCCAGAATGGTCCATGATATGGCGTGTGGGCCAACATTAGACACATCTGGCGCTTTGTGGTCCGTAGTGGTCATGCAACATGGCATATATGGGTCACTAGATGCATGGTTGCATGTATATAGGTTAGCACTGGACAAATGGTTATTCACGGATGGGAGATTTTAGTGGAGATTCTGGGCCGTGCGCTTAGTGGCTCGAGAATATGGCACATGGATCCAAAGTGGTGACATGATACGCATATATAGGGCTCTATGGGAATTAACATGGGACGTGGACGTAGGCCTAATGGGTGCTAAGTTAGGTTGTTCTAGTACTATAGAGAATAAAATATAAAAGAGAGAAATACATATGAATAGTGAAAAATGATATGTGAATGGTGGGTGAGCAGTCTTCAATTAGAACGCTATTGCCTATTGATGATGGCCTAATATACGTTGGACTCTCGGTGCGTCTCTATATAAAAGGGTAGGGTGTTTATGGCCAGGGAGAGTCGTTGCCACAAACTAAGGTAGAAGAAGCAGAGCAATCAATCGGTGGGTAAGTAACCTTTCCTTTGGCTTTTGTTCAACAATGACGGGCTCAGGTCGAGTTAATATACATGATATGTGCATCTTAAGTTGAATCATTCATATAAGCGTACACATATATAAGGTCGGCACCAAAATCAACGACGGGGCTGAAGACGAGTCCACGGTAAAAATGGTAGCCGGCCCGGCCCGGCCCGCGACATCGGGCCGCTCTCCACAGCGACCTCAACATGTTTGCTGCTTTCCTATCTCAACTTCTTCACCTTTCACCTATCTAATAATAAGGGTAGTGTTGCGCCATAACAATAGACCATTGCTCAACTTCAATTCCATGGTACTCAAAACATCTATCTGGGCATCAGCCACCAGAGATCATAAAGCACCAATATCTAGCTTAAACAACACAAAATACAACATATGTCCAAACCAAAAGACGGATAATTCTGCTGGTTCGGCACGGCCGACATCCTGGATAATGGTGCATAACAAGTCCCCTAGGTCCAAGATACTGGGGATAAAATTGCTACTTCTCATAGATGATGCAGTGCAACAAGCTCCATCAGGCATGATATCAACCAAACAAGGGGTGGTGCCCATTAATTTAATCACGCTCATCGATCATTCTGATAGCGTTGTTCACGCCAGCCGTCTTCTCATCCGAGATCCCTCCACCCTGTGGAAGATCAAACTTCCTGCGGCTCAGTGACCTCTGCTTCCCTGGTGGCTGTGCGTCAACAATATCCAGCATCCCCTCTAGTTCCTCAAGCATAGATTTCTTTGCAGTCCTCACCATATAATCAGGTCCCTATGTGGAGGTAAGCATAAAAAAAGACATAATGAGATTACCAACCAATGATTACTACAAGCTGATACAAAACCATAACCCACAAGGGCAATTATGTGCGGCACCATTGCTGCTGTTATATGCAACATAGTGCGATAAATGTGACAGAAGCCGTGAAGATGAATAAAATAGTTTCATAGTTTGATTGATCAGCATCTTCATGAGAATGGGAACAAGAGGGGTGTGATCTTCCTGCTTAATTTGAGTTTGCAATCTCCTACAACAGGGAAAGGAAGCATAATTGTTACGCCATAAGGCGAGGCCAGCCAAGCCAAAAAACATCTCACCTTTTTATTTTTAAAGCGTGTGGCGAGGCGACACCATAGAAACATAAATATGGCATAAATAAAATACACAAACTAACATAGGTCAACACAAATACTAAAAGCACACAAATTAACAAAAGCATAACCAAATACTGTTCGTTGACCAAATACTGTTCATTCACCGTTACAATTCTGCTGTAACTGTACTACTGTCACTGTGTACAGCTAGACATCAAACATTCACAAATCACAAGGCACAAGGCCATCACAGATTCAGTTATTCACATAATCACAGTAGCAAACTAGCAACTAACTAGCAAGCAGTACCTTAGAAGTTACAGTTAGCAACCACAGTTCACAGAACACACTTCACATTCACAAGCAAAGACAGCGAGCTCAGAGTGGCAGCAGTGGTTTCGCAAACAGAGGCGTTGGAGCCGTGGAGCAGAGGTGGCGGCGGTGGCATAAGAAGAGAGGAGCAGCCGTCGAGGGTGGAGGCGGAAGCAGGAGCAGAGGTGGAGAGATGGAGGTGGGAGCAGAGGTGGAGGCGGCAGCCAATGGCTGCACGCTGGAGCAGATATGCAGATGTGAAGGAGGTGGTGGCCAGCGTCTAGGTGGAGATTGGAGAGATGGAGGCAGTGAGTAGAGGTGGAAGGGGAGGTGAGCAACTGAGCATTCCTGTTGATGAACAGCGGGTGAGCGGTGGCGGTTGCAGTGCCGGACAAGTGGCGTCTGTGCCTAGGATTACTGGAGCAGTGGAGCCAGCCCGAGTGCCTCTGCCTCGTAAAGTCGTAAGTTACTAGCCAGCCCGAGCTGCTCCTATACCTCACTGCCTCTTATCTATGGTGGCCGCCATAGGCCATTGCAATGCCATATGCCGCCTTACCGACACCATGTTGCCACAACAACGCCATAGGCGATTTATTTTTTGTGGCGCGGCCTTGGCGAGCGGCACAATGGCGCCACAATGCCAATTCATAGCCTTAACGACTATGAAAGGCAGGAAAACATGGATTTATGGAACAACAATGAAGCAAAGTTTTCATGTGTAACCACATTCTTCTTCAGTGTGCTTCAACACAAAATTACCAGCAGAGTCTTTAAACGTTTGGGGGCACTGTATGTTCAGTAATATGAAACAAAAGAAATGCATGCATGTCCCTACTCAAGGTCGGAAAGAAATTTGAGGGATATACTCAAACTTGATACACCATGGAAGTCTACAAGGTAATAGAACAAAGAAAGGTACTAGTCGACAAACAAGTTTGAATCCAGGCACTAATTGATCAATCCAAGATCTAAGTTGTAATCACATTCTTCTTCAGTGTACTTCAATGCAAAATTACAAGCAGACTCTTTAAACGGTTTGGGGGCACTCTAAGTTCAGTACTATGAAACAAAAGAAACGCTAAAAATCCAAGATCTTGGATCCATGCCTAATATAAGAATACTATACCGCCCAAACCTAGTAAATGAAATTCAGAGGATACTATTTAGAAGAACAAACATCACCTTAAAGCAAATCAATTCTATTTATATGCCTGAGAAGGTCCCATGCAGCCATTCTAGTCTCATTGTCCAAAATGATCCTAGCCCTCACACTATGTGCTAGAAGTTACTATAAACTTGGTTCATTGAAGATACCACAGTACCACACATCTACATTTATACAAGAACAACAGATCCTCAATAGCTTTTCTTATCCTTATTATGTGCTTTGTGTCACTCAATAATAACCTCAGATGCTAAAGCACCTTTGGAGGCTTATGCTTATACAAAGGCTCCTTAAGGATCAGGCAAAAGGAAAATGCAACGATTGATGCTCAAGTTCTAAATGGAGTGATTGCAATAACAAACAGACCATGATAGGGCTCACCTCGAGTGCATCGACGGTGAGGAGCAGGACAATGATTTTCTCGGAGAACCTTTGGAGCTCTTCGTGGTCATGAGCAATGCGGCGCCTGTAAGAGATGTTACAGAACAGTGACCTGATCTCCTTCAGCTTGGCCTTGGCCACGGCCAGATCACGCAGACAGCGAAGCACCTGCGAGCGGTGAGCAAGGTGAGCCCTGTAGTTCAACTGGATCAGCAATGCAGCATCCTGTGGGGACAGCTCCTTCCTCTTATCCTTGCCATTGCCCATAGTAAAAGCCTTCAGAAAGAAAGATGCCGTGTGATCAGTACTGGTACTCACAGTCTCACACTATGATGCAAAGAATTAGGGTTAGTTCTTGGCCAAATTATTTGGGGGCAGAGCTCAATCAATCCACAAACCCTGGTACGGTGCCAGCATCACAGATCTAGATTGCAGCCAGTTTCTCACTAAAAATATAGTCTCAAATGTAACGGGCACATGCACGAAAAAGCCCTGGATATCTCAGAAACCATCTAAAAATTCCATAGTTCCTTCGGATCGGACTAGAGGAGAAGCCCCCAATCTGTTTTTTTGGACTAGAGAAGAAGAAGGAAAAACCTTTCTGATGGCGACGGTTCCGGCGGAGTTGTCGTCGGGGATCTCCTCGATGTTCACGGCGACGGGGCATTTCTTTTCCTTGGCGACGGCGACCTTGTCGTCCTTCTTCTTCTTCCTGTCCTCCTTGGCCTTGAGAGTCTTCTTCTTCTTGTCGACCTCGATGCGTTCGTCGTCGTCGGTGGCGCCGAAGTCCTCCTCCCAGGTGTAGGCGTGCGACCATGGGTGGAGGCAGCCCTTGCCCTTGAGGTGGGTGGCCCACTTGACCTTGGTGGCGGAGGAGGCGGCCTTGGACTTGGACTCCCACTTCCACTTGCGGTCGAAGCCATCGGGGTGGGGGGACTTGAGCTCGGCCACCCACTTGAGCGCCCTCTCCCCGCGCGGCTTCTCCTCGGCGGTCCACCTGAGCTTGCGGTCGCCGGCCTCGGCCACGTAGGTGTACTTCCTGCGGGAGGGGGAGGGGCGGGGATGGTGGCGGGCGGCGACGGCGAGCTCGAGGGCAGCGACGCGGTCGGTGAGGTCGTGGAGGAGGGTGGGGAAGGGCTCGAGCTCGAGCTCAAGCTCGAGGGGGCCCAAGCCCAGGGAGGGGAAGCCGAAGCCGGCAGGAGCGGCGAGGAATGGGCAGGAAGAGGAGGGTGGCCCGAAGGGGAAGAAGGGGTCGGCGAGGTCGAGGAGGTGGTGGTGGTGGTGGTGGGAGGCCATGGCGACGGCGACGGCGGTGAGTCGGTGAGAAGGACGGCGATGGTGATGAGGGGGTTTTGAGTTGACTGATCCAGCAGAATGCAGTGGCGGACAGGGTGGCCCCACCTCCACGTGCGTGGGGCGTGGGGCGTGGCCGTGGCTGGCAGATCCACACCTACACGTGGCTTCTTGGCTGCAGCATGTTACTGCCGGCCGTTGTTTGTGAAAAAAAATAAATCGGTAAAATCGTTTGTATGCCACTCATCTTACTCGTGTGTTCAAACTACACATGCCACTGTCGACTGAATTATGCCAGAATTGTAAATCAAATCGTACCGAAGACGTAAAAAGCCTGTTTTTTTCCAATGTGTTTGCATTCCCTCCGCCTGGTTTGGGTTGGTATTCTTATTTATATCCACTGTTTCTTGTTTGCGTTAGCTTAAAGTTGCTTAAAGTTTTAATCTAAAAAATTATGACGTCGCAAAAGTGATCTTGGAGAGTTCAAAAAATTATGATTTTTTTCTAGTAAGTATAAAATGAACTATTTAAACACCCACAAAAATGATTACAAATACTACATCGCTTAGCTTGTACAAAAATGTTGATGAATGGCGGATGATCCATGAGCACTTGTGGCCCATTCCGGTAGCACAAAAGCGGATATAACCCATGTGAGCATAAGGCCAAGAAAGGCCTTCCGCTCTAGGCTCGCAGTCAAATCACCCCCTTTTGATCCAAGCCTCGAGCTTACGAGGCTCGAGCTTCCTAAGCCCGAGCTCAAGCTTACGAGGCTCGAGGCGTGCGCCTCGGAGCGCTATCCGCCTCTTCACTGCGCAACGGGCACCGCACAATGGGGACCTCCAGTCAACTTAGCCCCGATACCAAAACACGTCTGCCACAGGAAATGCTCTTCCTCTCACAGAACAATTGTTCGTGCCGCCTGACACCGAAAAGGCGTGGGGCCCATCATCATGAACCGATCAACACTCGCTATTACCGAGCGGACTACGAAAAGAACCCAACGGACCAAAGGTAGGTTACTATTTATCAACAGGTATCTACATGCCCTCATGAACCGACGGAGGTCTACAGCACACGAGCGACATGCCTAAAAAAGGAACCAAACACGAAAGCAACCGCATCTTAATCTCCATCACTACCAAGCATGCTTATCTGCTTGCAGACTTAGACTCACCTCTAGAAAACTGTAGTGGAAATAGTGCACGAGCATTAACCTAGGACACGATAGTTGTAAGAGGGAGTTCTACCCCTCATGTAGCTAGTAACACACACTAGTGCCCAGAGCACTTATTGCACTCGGGCCCGAGCTCCCCAATCTCGGTCTCCCCCCTTTGTACTTGCTTTAAGCTCGGAGAAACAGAGACCGGACATAGAGATGTTATTCGGCAGTGGAGGTCCGAACCTGAATAATAATCGTTATCTTTGTCTCTTAGCTTTGGCTCTTTCCCATCCTTCCCTCAGACGCCCTAGCGCAGTCGGAGGAGAAGGGTCATGGTTGGGCCTCACACCCACTAAGTTACCTCGGCCAATGGAGCCCGTCTCCCAATCGTCGATAGCTGGCGCCCCATTGTGGTGCCTAACTTCAGTCCTCCTTCGACTAGTTCCTCATGGATGCTTGATGTTCCGAAGGACAAGGAGGCCCTCAACCTCGACTTTCATGGATTTTGAGCCCTTTGCACGAGATCTTCGCACAATAGGAGAGAGAGTGGACTCACTGGTAGATGACATGGGCAACGTTCATCGAACACTTGCCCAGCACACTAGGTTCCATGAGGAGATGAACAAAAATCTTCGAGCCAACACTGATGCGGTGATGACTGGTGCCAACGCTTTGATAGATTGGTTCCAACACGTGGGTTTTGACCCAGCAGCTCAATAAGGTACGTCCCATTTACTCTCTCACTTGCTTCGTTGTTGCCACTGTTGTTGTTGTTGCTTCCTTGCCCAGCCTTACCTGTTACCCTGTCTTGCCCTGTTGTCTCTGTCGTCCTGCCATAAAAATTAAGTTTGCTTAGTGGCATTTGTCATATGCATGATAAAAAAGAAATTCTACAAAAATTTGCAAAAACTAAAAAGACAAAAAACATTTCTCTTCAAATAAAAAGTATAAATGTTGATCTTTGCCCAAGGAAATGATAAAAATTGCTCTATCATTGTAAAATAAATGCTGGGTTTACAACTTATTACTCTCATTTAGGCTTGACATCTATTGGTATAAGTAGTTATCCTGCCTAGTCTTTGCTTAATGAGTGCTAACATTATTGATCCGATTCTAAGTTGTCGTGAGATATGATATAACTAAGATAAGAGCCTAGTTACTTATGCCCTCAGTAAGGCAAAGTATCAGAAATTTATTTTGAAAAAAATATATTTAGTTCCTCATTAGACTTTTCTTCCCACCAGAGCCAAAAATATCAAGAAAACCTACATTTAGCCACTTGTGGCCTGTGTTGAGCTTTGTCAAAAGTTGAGTCCTTAAGAATTAGTGACCCTTCAAAGCCGGTCATCTCCTTTCGCGTACCGTTTTGTTTGCTAGCCTTTTCATATTTGGTAATGGTAGACTCCAAAATGGAAGAAAGCATCCATTCCACCAGATATTCCCCCATACCAAGTAAACCAAGTTCTTTATCTTGTGTCCACCATATATCTACCTATACAGTCTACCACAAAGACTTCAAAAACTATATGGCGAGTCATTCCTCAATTATGATAAAATAGATAGGCTAAAAAAGAGGAAAGAAAGAAAAAGAGAGAACCATTATCTCCTTTTCTTGAAAAAAAAGAGAAGAAAAGAAATTCCTTTTCAAAATTATGGTTCGAGGAATGTACTCAAAATGAAGAAGTCATGCAGACTGTTTGTTTAAACACAAGATCCGATGTGGCGAACTCATTAGTACCCCCGTATCCTTGCACCTGTGTTTCTTCTTTCCATTGGTGTGAGTCTATTCTTTCCCTCATCCCTGGAAATTATTTCTCTAAATGACCAGAATGCGAAGTGGCACGAACTTCTCGAGAACCAATTTTCGACTCAACAAAATTATGCAGCCTAAGTAGGTAGTTCTTTCCCTACCTCGAGCTCCACATAAACCTTAGCATTAGGGAGATAGAATGGGCCTAAAGGCTTTGGTGAGGATTGAATAAAATACCACTGAGCGATCTGAGAGTAATAATAAGGAACTACAATTTTTGAAAATGAGAAAAAATTCCAAGACCTAGCTTGGACAGGGTTAAGCTAACAATGTTCTGTCCAAGTTATTTTGTCTTTCAACCGCCTAAGATAAGGTGATATTTTAAAAGTCTCATAAGTTTGACAAAGGTTGGTTAGTCTTGTACGAATTTTTGTCAACAAATAATAAGGTACTATTTTGTGAACTTAGTATTTATTGAATAATGATATTAATGCAATCCTATTCAAGTTGGGGGCTGTGTTGGCATCCACTAAACTCCAAAACTATACGCCAATATACGTCGAAACTCCGGTAATTTGGGGAAAATCAATGTTTATGCTTTTATTTTATTTAAACTAATAAATTTCCACAAGTTATGGTGAGTATTTGTCCACATGAATAAAGTGGAGAAAAACCAGAGCTAAATTAGGCTCAGAAGCCGGTCAGCCGACCGACCCCGGTCGGTCAACCTGGACTTTTCGCCCAACTTCTATTTTCTCACAGGTTGTCAAGAAGCACAAAATGAAGAGACCTACGCCATCCACTTAAGTCGGTTTGATCCAAGGGCAACACTTCCTTCACAATTGGATGACTTGGCTCTTAAGGAGGCCCATTGTACCGGCCTTAGCTGCCAAAACCGATGTAAGGGGAAGATCTACACCGCACAAGAAGCATCCCAGGCGACGAGGACAGCCTGGATCAGGCGAAGTCTGGCTAGGCCGGTCGACCACCTTTGGATCCCCTTTGGATTCTCCTTCGGATGGTGGCTTGCTTACACGTGTCCCACGGCATGGAGCTCACTAATTGGCTGCGGATGTGGATGGCTATAAAAGGACCCCCTCGCCTCACTTGAACACACACCACACCACATCCTTCTCATTTGGGGTTACTCTTCACTTGTTAGGTTAGTTAGTTTGGGAGTTAGAGCTGAGTCGAGAGGAACCTCGGAGTTCCGGAATCGTCTTCGGAAATTTGGGTAATAGCTCTTGTATCCTTTTCCTTCTGTAAGACTTTGCTTTGTTATAGAAGTGTCTTTCATTGTCTGTGCTGAGCATATTTACACTAAGTGGGAAGTGTGAATTATTAGAGCGATTGATTAAGTTCATCTGGTTTCGAGTCTAGGTTCATTCTCATATCCTTAGAATAGCCTAAGTATTGAACTTGGATCGCCTCCTTAGGCTCCGAGGAGGAGTGATCGGATTTAATAGCAGGCGTGGTGTCTAAGATTATCTCTAACTTGGTTTACACCCAGTCCAACGTACTTTGTGGTAGGTGGTAGGTGGTGACAGCCCTTTCCATCCGATATTTATCTCACGAGTAATACACTGCGTTAGGATTTGGACCAGTAGGGCCCAATCGGGAGTGTTCATAACCATTCGGTATTCTTAACTGATAGCGGGTGGTAGTGAATCGGCCAAGCTCCGACGAAATTTTTAAAACAAACCTCCAAACTCATATCTGCTAGCTTACCTGATAATTGATTTCACTATCACGGAACTTTATACTCTTCTCGTTGTCCTCTCAACTATTTGCCTAGCTTATCTTTCTATACTACTTTTTGTGTGTGTGTCACCGATCTTATTATCATTATATTATTATCTTATCCTTACCCCCGTTAACTAGCTGGCTGGTATATTAAATAATATTGATATTAGAATTATCCTTCTCCCTCGTTCCTTGTGGATTCGATACTCTGGAATACTCTCGGATGAAAAATACAAGCGATATCCTTCCGCTTAAGGATTATTTCTAATAGCGTAAGAATCGCCAACATATCCTGCGTCAGATGTTCCGACGGAGTGCTTTCTGGATTGCGCTGATAGCATGCTGACTGCGTCCCACGTCGGATGTTCCAATGGGTAGGTACTCTATAGATATTATTTTGAGTGATAAACTCACACAAACTTCAAGATACCTACTTTGAGCACTTACGAAACTTTATATGCTTCTCCGTCGCATCCCCGTTCATAGTATGGCATGCCTAGACTAAATAAATAAAGATTTACAATTTTACGAATAAATAGAGTCATGATGCCATGTTCAACCTATAAAAGTTTGAGGGGTACTCCACTACTTTTAACATGTATTAACTTGTGTATATCTCTACAATAAAAGCATTAGCTCCATAATTGTTGATCATAAATCACCAAAACCTACTTAAGGCCTAGATGCACTTCCATTAAGATATCCTTAGCTTGCTCATAGACTAAACAAAGCAAAGGCTAAACTCGGACAATGGTGTTGATCGCTCCTGAGTCCTGACGAGTGGTGGCAACCTCGACGAGCACGAGCCTCGAAGCCACGTTGTCCCCTCATACGGCGGGTCGTGCTCCTGCTCCACGTCTTTGGGGGGACCGCCTCGTACTCTAGCGGCGCATTCGCCATTGCAAAAATAGATCCCATATCAACGCGAAAGGCTAGGAGTTTAGCGCAAATTACTCGCTAGATCGAGGTCGGTAGCAGGCTCCTCCGTATCCACTGCAGGATGGGCTGGGCTGTCGCTCGGTGACAGCCGACACCTCTTAGGCAACGGAGCGATGTCATCCTCCATCGCGCGCCCTTGGGACGTTGTTCGTGATTGTTACGCACTACAAAATTATTTCGCAAGTGGACGCACTACAGGAATCTTCCTCTTTATCGGCGGCCGATTACTCTGTATCGGCGGCAAAGAAACCGACAAGTTTATGTCGGCGGTACATAAAAACACGCCGGCACATGTAAGCTCTATTCCACCGAGGGCCGTTTGAAATTCAAATTTTCGAGCCCGCTAACGTGTACCGCCAAATGAAGAAAATTTAATCAGCGCACGAGCGCCCATCTGTGTCGGCGGTATAATACAGATTGCCGACACAGGTTCTATTGCGTACATATGCATGCGGCTAGGACCAGCAGTGTCGACGGCTCAAACTAAGGCCGCGGAAATAGATTAGGTTCTGACGTGTAGGACCGGAGAGGCGGCAGTCATGCTTGGCTCTAGTGGTCAACGGGTGGGGGGAGGGGTCAATGTCGGCGGCATATCTTGGATGACGTGTGGGCCCAGGAAGAATAGGGGTGATCTCGCCATCAGTGTCGGCAGTTTAACTATATACCGCCGACATTGAGGCCTCCCCCCAAGTACCGTCTATCCGGTCCTCCCACGGCCCGCGCAGGCAATATGCTCTTTGCAAATTGAGCTTTACAGGGTGTGCACTAGACATATGGACTTGTTGCACGTGGTAGTCTCGACCTCGGTGTGACGTCTAGCGCAAGTTCCATTGAAAACGTAACGTCGTATTTTCTTCGGGCCGCAACGATGTTAGTTTTCAAAGGAACATTTGACTAGAGTTGCGAGCAAGGTCGATACTCCCGGTTGGAATGAATACATATGTCTAGTGCATGCCCTATATGCTTATATTGCACAAAGGATAATGATCATGGGTCGTGGGTGGACCAATAAGGCGTCAGCGCCGAGGGAGGGAGGTATCAATGTCGGTCGTATAAGTTGATACCGCCGACACAGATCTCTGTGTCGGCGGTTACAAATTCACCGCCAACAAATGTTATTTGGCTGACGTGTGGCCCCGGACCATATTTGTCGGCTGCATATCATTTGGCTGCCAACACTGACCCTCCCCCCTCCCCCCAGAACAACACCGCGTAGCTTCCGGTCCGCCCATGGCCCATCGGCAATATGCTCTTTGCAAATTAAGCTTTACAGGATGTGCACTAGACATATGGACTCGTTGCACGTGGTATTCTCGACCTCGGTGTGACGTCTAGCACAAGTTCCATTGAAAACGTAACATCGTATTCTCTTCGGGCCGCAACGACGTTAGTTTTCAAAGGAACTTGGAGTAGAGTTGCGAGCAAGGTCGATACCCGGGTGGAACGAGTACATATGTCTAGTGCATGCCCTACATACTCACATTGCACAATGGATGTTGATCGTGGGCCGTGGGTCGACCAATAAGACGGCGGCATGTGGGTGGGAGGTATCAATGTCGGCGGCTTATCCTTATACTGCAGACAGAGAGGAACTTTTGTCGGCGGTATATGACATACCGTCGACACTGATTATGCACCGCAGAACCGACCTATCTGTATGACGTGCGGGCCTGATAATCTATGTCGGCGGTTTTAAATATGCCACCGACATAGATAAATCTATGTCGTCGGTTTGTCTTTAACCGCCGACAAATGTTGTTTTGCTGACATGTGGCCCGTGCGGTTCCTTTCTGCTGCTTTCGTTTATTGTGTCGTTGGACTATTGATCTAAGTCGGCGGCGTAGGCCACCGACACAGATCATTTTTTATAAAAAAAGGGGGCCCGTGCGCAAAGTCCTCAGACCTAGCGCACGGGCCTCCGTCCTCAGACCCGCCGCCACCCACACCGCCGCCGGCCCTGTTCCGCTACGCCGCCTCCTCCGCCACCGGCCCTCCTCCGCAGCGCCGTTGCCACCGCCGCCGGCCCTCCTCCGCCGCGCCGCCCCCTCTTTACCGCCGGGCCCCCTCCTCTCCCTCGCCGCCGCGACCCGTCCTCCTCCCCCGCGTCGTCGCCTCCTCCGCCGCACCCTGTCCTCCTCCTTCGCCGCGCCCCTCCTCCTCCGCCGCCACCGCTCCTCAATACTTAGGCAACCTAAGTATATGAGCATGAACCAAGACTCGATACCAGACGAACTTAAAACAGGGCTCTAACGATTCGATACTCTCAACTATGCAGAAAATAAATGCTCAGCTTACGTAAAGAAATGAACTTGTATTATAAATCAAAGTCTTACAGGGAAAGGTAAATATACAAAAGCTATTACCCGAATTCTACAAAAAGCTTTCAGAACTCCAGCTGTAGCTCGACTCAAACTCTAACTCCCAAACTAGTAAGATTACTCTTGCTAATGACAAGTGTAGCTCCCAAGTGATGTGTGTGTTACAAGTGAGGAGAGGGGTCGTTTTATAGCCAACTGGAACCAATGGGAGGTTGCCACGGTAGCATATACGTATCATCTCCACACCAGCCAAAGGGGAACCCGAGGGAGAATCCAAGGTGTTCAGTCGACCTAGGGTGGGTCGGCTGACCCACCTTCGGCATCTCCCGGCCCTCGGTTTCTCTTGGAATACTTTATTGACGATGTAGATCATCTCCCAAAGTCAATTTTGACAATTGGATATGGTAAAATCTCCTTCCAAGTGGTCCCATGGATCCTTCTCAAAGCAATCTTGGCCTCTGAATCAAACCGATGTGTGTGGATAGCTTGGATGACTCCCTTGTGTGCTTCTTAGATCACATGAGAAAATTCAGTTGGTTTGGCGACAAAAGTAGATCGGCCGACCTATGGATGGTTGGTCGACCAACTTTTTTTCTCCGGTTCAGCTCTGGTTTTTCCTAATTTTCTCTTGAAGACAAAAACTCAATAAAACTTGAGAAACTTTATTAGTTTAAATAAAATTCATACATAAACCTTGATTTCCCCTAGATTACCGGAATTTTTGTGGAATGTTGGTGTATGGATTTGGATTCTAACGACGGCCAACAGACGTGTTGCGTGGCTTCTTCCGGCTGCAACTGGGCACCCTCCATAGCTTGTTCGGGTTCCAATCGAGCGCCCTCCACTACTTCCTTCTACTGTAACCAGGGCGAACGCAGGACCAAATTCGAGGGGGGCTAGGCTTAACATTCCAACCACCGAAAACAAGGCAAAGTAATATTAAACATAGGTTTTTGTTACTATTACAATTGAAATTCATGTATAAATAAGCAAGTGAAATGAATTACAAGTCTGTAACATACTAGCAATTAAATTAAAATACAAGTTTGAAGTTTGTGACATACTCACATATAGCAAAGCTTCTATGTACGAGTAGGAATTGGAGGCAAGTCCGTTCTCCGAGTTTTCATCTTTTGAAAATGCCCATAACAATCATCAATGGATTTGAATATATCTCTGTGAGATGAACAAAAAATCACATGCCCGCGTTTATTCCCTGGACTGCTCAATTCAGGTCAAACATAACTAAATTTGAATGATAGTATTTCAGTACAGAAATGCTGCTACAGTGTGGAGTGCAGCATAAAGCCATAAAGGAAACGCAAAGATATGAAAACTCACAGTGTGGTGTGCGCCTTCCTCCTCGAACCACCAATCTGTTACAGCAGCGTTGTGTAACAGATGATCTCGAACCACCAATCAGTTACAGCAGCGTTGTGTAACAGATGATCTCGAACCACCAATCAGTTACAGCAGCGTTGTGTAACAGATGATGAGCAGAAAGCTTACCTCCCATCCCAGCTGCAAAATCGACATATTCAGTATGCGAGTCTTTAGCAATAAAAAAATGTTGAGCATACAAGTATTCCAAAGTAGGATTGGACGCAAACACATCTCTAGCGTAAGCACCGGAATCTTTTAGATTGCAGAATGTAGAATGCTTAAACTTAAATTACTTGCAATTCACAGTTGACACCCATGCCGTTTGCCGCCAGGTTGCAGCAGCCTCGCCGCCGAGTCGCTGACCTGCCGTCGCGCCGCCGCCGCGTCGACAACGCCGTAGCGGCGTCGCCTGCCGCCTGCCCGCCTAGGGTTGTGCTCAGGGGAGGGATTGCGTCGCCTGCCGCCTCACTTGTGATGTTGGCACCACGCACATGGGCCATCAGGCATCAATCATGCTGTAATGGGCTTTTACTTGGGCCCATGAAATACAGTAGATGCACGGCGCTCATGGCTAGCACCGTAGCACGACGGCCGACAGGGCTAGGGGGACTGCCGGGATGGGGGTTCGCGGTAGAATGGAGCTGGGACGCACGCCCTAACACGCCCCAACGGTCCGTTCGCCAACCAGGTCAAGAGGTAGAATCAAAACCAAAACCCCGGTGAGAGAAAAGGGAGAGCGCATTCGAGGCTCTCCGGGTGATCCGAATCACCTGCTGACAGTGACGCGCCCTCAGGCTGCGCCACAGAACGTCCCAGAGCCTGAGCTAGTTGGCTCATGGGCACGTACTTCCATACAGCACGTCTCGGACATCTGAACTCGCCGTCGGAGCTAACCCCCCGGTCCCGCGGTTGGTTGCTGGTGCAATGACCTGGACGTCCCCTACGAGGCTACGAGCCTCCTACATAAGCTATTAAGCTCAGAAAACATCAGCACACGTCCCACCGTGACAAGGGTCCAACAACTGGCCATGGAGGACGTTGGACACCGGCGCATCGGAGGGCGCGTTACTTATGGCCCCAGGGCGTCCCACCTCGGCGTCCTCCAAGGCCGAACGAGAGGTGAGGCGGGGTCAGATTACCTTGTTCTCCTTCTCGGGTATCATCGTCCCATCCGGTAATCTCAAGAAATGGGTGTTCTTGCTTCCGCAGCGGGATCACCGTGTTCCACATGAAATTGGCCACGATGTCATAGTCATTCAGCGGCGAGGGCCGCGATTTTGGCCGCGGCCACCTTCTTTGCTCCTCCAAGCACTGCCCGAGGGAGCATCGCCTTGATCGGCCACTTGTTTTCGTACCAGAGCGCGCTCCTGCAAGGTTTGGAGGAATAGTACCACTTGGCCGCCCATCCGCCTACATTTTCTTTCATCTTGAACTGAGGATACTTCGCCTTCATGTCGCAGCGGATCTTCAGGTAGGCTCTCCGAACCGGCAGCGCGCCAGGTACCAGGGTCCACGAAGCCGTTCTCTTGTGGCATAGCCAGTCATGTCTAGCTCAAGGTGCTGCGCACGAACTTCACCATGGAGTCTTGGCGCGGGAGGCTTGCAGCGATAAAGCAAAAGTAGAAAGCACGCAGGAGAGAAGACGAAAAAGACAAGTTGGCGTGAGGATATCCCCCGCAAGGAACTGCCCCTCACTATATAGCTAATGTGCCAGAAAAATAGGGAGCGCCAAGCGTCCGACGCCTGGCGCGTGGATCGGATCAGCCTGAGCCGTTGGATCAACGGCACCACGCGCATCCGAGCGTTGCCGTGCGCGCGCGTGCCAGTGAGTCGTTGTCAGTCGTTGCTAGCAGTGCAGTTGATTAAATTTTCAATTAAACTTCTGATTTTTGTATAAAATTCAAACAGTGTTCAAAATATGTGGAATAAATTTTATAATTCTTCTAAAATCGAGAGCAACCCATTTATTTTAAATACTTTTTTATTTTTTATTTATTTTTTTCACTTTTTCATTTTTTTTTGTCGTGAAACTATGAGAAGGCACTTATGAAACTTACACCTGTAATAGCAAAACTTGGCCGTGTGTTGATGAAACTTGGCCGTGTGTGGATAAAATCTGATGAAACTTGGATGAAACTTCGATGTAACCTAATGAAACTTGGATGAAACCTGTTGAAACTTGAATTGACCTGATGAAACTTGAAGAAACTTGTATGAGACCTGTTGAAACTTGCTGAAATTTACATTAAACCTGATGAAACTTGACAGTTCGGCAAGTTTAACGAATATGAAATCCAAGTTTCAGTACGCGAAACCCAAGTTTCACCAGGTAAGTTTGAAAAGTTATATGGCAACATATATCTTGTTTTGTTCGTAAAAATACGAGGAACACGTTGGGGCAAATGGTTTGTGGATTAGAGCACCCAGTCAAAAATTATGGACTTCAAAAGAAAAATGCTTGTGGGACCCACTGCATGCCAGCATAGTGCATGTCCCGCGCATTTTGCGCACAGCGCGCATCGCACGGGTGTCCAGGCGCGCCGGACGTACGGGCGCAAGTGTTTCTGCAGAAAAATTGGCACACCCCTAGTATTAGCAAGGAAATTGGGAAAAAAAACCGCCAGACCACTGCTCATGATTGAACACCGTTCAATTTTGCTCCCGAAACCCGAGGAGGCGCACGCACGTCACGACCTAGCAAACAACTGGGTAGCTCACTCTTACACGCTAAGTCCTAGGGCTAGCCGTTCGAGAAAGGGCAGCGAGCGTCACACACGTTACAGGACTAAGTGTTCCGGTCCTACATCTCCCAAGCTTGCTGTCAAACTTCGGGGGTAGGTGTTTCGATCCCAAGCTCGTGGTCAGACTTCGAGGCTAGGCAGTGGCGGAGCCAGGATTTTCGAAGAGCCTGGGCACGACTTAACTAACGCGTAGACTACTAAAGAATGGTACCACATCATATATATATAACACAAGCGAATTTGAGGCACATAATAGTAAAATTTCACTAAAATCATTGTCTAACAATATTTCACATAAATAAAATGAGAAAAAACATAATACATACCTAAATTAATATAGGCCAACCACATAAAAGAGACATCGAACAAGTCCAAATAAAAACTCTGCAATAAAAATCATATGGGTTAGCATTTTCATATCGCATAACTTAAAATTACAATCACAACTAGTATATTAAAACAAACATGACATACCACTAATAAGCTACTCATTTCTGCGACGAGGCAAATTCATTTTTCTGGTCTTCATGCCTTGGAAATTACGGGAGTTCAACTGTTCAAGCCTAATTGCCTAAATCCTAAATCCTAAATCAATCCTAAATCCGTTCAAATTTCGGGAGTTCAACTGTTCAAGCCTAATTGCCTAAATTAGAGGAGCAAAGCAAGACTACAAAATACCCGTACACTGATCTGGACAAATATCCAGTACCACAATTCTTCCGATTAGCCAGCACTCTAAAGGGTGAATCCTTATCGGGTTTTAAGGAATTCATTTCTCCAAGCATCTTCTTCGCCATTCTGAGTACGAGAACCCATCTCAAAAAGCCCTCCTATGAGTTCTATCACCCGGCTGTAGTTGCTCGGCAGTTTAACCTCGGGCAGGAAATTCCCGATCTCTTTATATATCGCCAACTGAACACCAGAGAAACTGAATGCTAGGGAGAATCTAAACCCTCAATCGGCTTATGGGATTCTTTCAGCTGCCCACATCGATTTTGATATGCCATCGGAATTTAGAATGTGGGCTGACACTTCACCAAAGTTCGATGACTGGTGGAAACCTATCGCAAAAGATATTTATGCTACGGAAGGCGGAGCTTCAACCTTAATCGAACGAGTTACTGGCAAGCCCAACTGGCCTAACATCGCTGGTATGGCCGAACCTTCATCAGCATCGGAAACGAGCGACAATGACGATTCCAGTTCTTCCGATCCTGATGATAAAAAAGAAGAAAATTCTTCCGAGTCGGGACCTTCATCCTCAGATTCAGATAGCGAAAGAACAGAATCCCAAAACCATGCGTCTTCTTCTAACCGCGAGGTCATTAACTTGCATGCGTTTACCAACTTATACCAGCATTTTTTCGATTACTAACCTGTCACTATTTTTTTTCCAGAGTGGAGATAAACGCCCGAGGGCCAACGTTATCGGAGAGGCAGCTGGTCAACTCCACTTGACAGCCAAGTCTGCATCGGATTTCGCACAAGGGCCTCCCCTCCAGCCCAAGAAAAGAGGTAAGATCGGCTCCTCACTTGTAATTCTTGCAGATATCCGATTCTGAATTCTTCAACTAACAGGAAGATCTGAGGGCGAGGGTGGTCAGAAAAAGAAACTGGCCGGTAAGAAGCCAAGGTCCCGAAAGGTGCGTAGTCCCGATAGCACCAAGTCAGTACGCGACACAGTAAGCACTTGATTCCTCAAATTTTTGTGTCTTTTCGTCAGCTTTTCTTATCGAAATACTGATTTTCAGGACACTTCCCCCGTCTCTAAAAAGAAAGATGGAACCCCTGCTCCGCCGCCAGCATCACAGACACCACCGGCCTTCGACCCCAAAGATGTAATCGGTTTTGTCTCACTTCCCTTGGCAATATTTATTTTAAAATACCGATTTTTATAACACCAGATTTCTTCTCTTCAGTATATGTTCCAACCTCGGGAACCTGCTCAGGTGACAGTGGTGTCCACGCAGGTCATCACATACGACGGCAAGAAAGACGACGAGCTCAACTTCGACCCGTCCAGCATGGACTGGCTCGACGATGAGTTGGATTTCCTCTCGTCGGGATCGGCCATGGGGCACCTCGTGGGACGTTAGGACCAGCGAGGAGGAGGCGATGGGATCGCCGTGAACGACTACTTCCGTACCACTACGCGCATATCGATTGAACCGGCTTCATCGACTCGTCTTCCGCTGCACTGTGCGTCGTGAGGTAATCTCGATCTGTGGTCAATTACTTGCAGGGGGTCCTGGGTCTCGGCGGTAGAATTTTGATTCTGTGCTAGCGTAGCACCCGCGTTTCCCTTCAATTAGATCGGCTTCATCAACGAGATGCGTTAAAGGACGCAGAAGCCGAGCTAAAAGGATTAATCCAGGACGCCAACGCTCAGAATGACAAGCTTCTCCAACTGAAGCGTGAGGCCGAATCAGCAAAGATTGCTGCCTCCAAGGAAGTTTCAAGGGTTAAATCCTTGGAACTAGAACTCGAGAAAGCAAAGAAAGCCGAAGCATTCGCCCGCTCGGATTTTGAAGAAACTAAGTCAGCAACCAAAGAGCAATACAGTGTGGTAAAGTCCTGCGGCTTAGCGGTGCTGGAAGCGAAGAAGAAAATACCAGTCATCCCCGGATCTGCTGAAGAAGACACCAGCATCATCAATCGGATTCGGGATACCATTACCAGTGCCGCTGCAGCTATTCATGAATTCTGCGATTGATTGGCCTGCGAGCCAAACACCTAACTATTATGCATGTATTGTATTTTAATAGAAGGTAAACAATGTTTTACTCTGCCTGCTGGGCGAACTAGGCGAAAACAATCA